>JAHZNF010002371.1:0-23319 GCA_027744215.1 Troglopedetes dispersus
TATAAGCATATCCGTTGGAGTTTCCACACACATAATTTTTTGTGATAATAATGGAACAAGATGGAGGGGTACTCTGTTTTTACAAAGAGAAAGCTGTTGCTCTTGCTCCTGAAAAAAATTACTTTTTTTTCTGCTGATGAGACAAAAAAAATGAAAGTAGAAAGTGGAGAGTTTCTCTTTCAATTTAAAACAAGAACAACACAAGATAAAGACATATATTTTTTTTTAAAAAAAGAGAAAAATGTGGAAGAATGAGAAAAGAAGTCTTTTTTGGTCAGTAGCCAAAAAAAGAGAAAAAAAAATTCCATTCTGTCATCATGAAATAACAAGAAAAAGTGTCTTCATATTTAACTACTTCTTTTCCTATTTCGTTAAAACGAGGAAAATAATATAGAAATCTGTGTGGAAAACATTTTTCTATTTTTTGCAAAAAAAAACACTCGTCGTTGGAAAATCTAGCCGTGTTTTGCTGCTACTTTCTACTTTTTTGGAATGGCGACAATGAAGGGAAGAATGTGAGATTTAAAAAAAGAGGAAACGATCCGTGTTTTTTCTTCTCATTTCATTCTTCTTTTCATTATTTTTTTTCTCCTTTGAGAAGAACTCTTTTTTTCTCCTTTACCTTCTCGTTTCGCTCCACTTAAGTCAATCCTTCCAGACTCTCGCACTACAATTTTCGATGTGAGCACAAACGTTTCTTGGAAAAGAAAGTTTCTTAGAAAAGTGGAGGAATATACGTATGTTTTTTTTTACATTTTTTTCTCTTCATTTTACCACTGTCAAGCTTTGTTAAGAAAGCCGTAAAAATAGTAACGGACGGATGGGATGGACGATCAAGTAAAGGGTATGTATGTTATTTTTTTTCTCCTTCAAAATGGAGCGCGACTTTTGTCCATTTCTATCGCAGTTTTTTCCCTTTTCCACGCTTTTCTCGCACATTCCGGAAGACCACTAGGGCCAATGAAGAAATCGTATTGGAGATGATAATGATGATGACGGCGGCGGTGGGTGACGATCACTATACATGATTATGTAGAAAACTACGTGTGGACCGTGGTACCATCAAATTCATATGACAATATAGGATGTGTCCATTATAATAACAATAATACGTTACGTAACGTAAAGTAAACCAAAGTCCTCCCGAGAGACTCATACATTCCCAGTGTAACTGGCGTCCCGGGTCATTTCGCTGGCTTAAACTGTCCCATCTAAACCATTCACATTACCAACAAAAAAATCCTTATTTTTTCCTTCGTCATCTTGCCTCGCTCTTTTTTATGTACCGTCATCGATTTCAGCTTCGTCACAGGATGAAACTCTGTAGTAGAAATATGTTGAACTTGGCTTGACGGACAAGCGACAAAGTATTCTTAACTCCGAGTCCAACTACTTTTCTCCATATATTTTTTACGAGGAGGGGTATAGTAGTAGTGAGCAGGATCTGAAATGCGATGCTTCAGTCCTATTCATTTCAAATGCTTCTCCTCTCCTCCTTCCTCCATTTTTTTTCTTGTGAAAAAGGGCAACTTAACAATGAGCGATTCTTGTGATCAGAAGGAAAAGGCTATCATGAGTAAATGAGCCATACGATTTAACATTGTCACCACTCACCACGATCATCGCTCCTCTGTCCGCCGAGTCTGTGTGTGCAGATTGGATTATATTGCCCGTTTTTTTCTGTAGTCCCAAGAAACTAAGTTTAAGTAGCCACATATTATGTACGTATATTACATACACCCACGCTCATTTTTTTGTGCTGCTGCCATTTCCAGGTCATCTCTTGTGACACTTTTTTCTGTAATAATAAAACTTTTTTCCTCTCTCTTTTACTTCCTTCTGACAAATGAAAACGAATAGAAAAAGGGAAAGTTCGCTTTCGCCGGCAAATATACAGTGTGCAAGCTGGGGAACAGCGAAATGCTGTAATGTAATCCTTTTTATGGAGTTGATGGCTTTTTTACTGGCTACCTACACGAAAAAAATGAGGAGATGAAAGTTTTGCGGGAGACTTGAAACAAGCTTATTTTTTCCAGCATTATAAGCCTTTGTACATAAATACATAGTGGTTAGTCAAGTTAAGTAGTTCCAAGAATGTGTTGCGTATGATCATGACTCATTGACAATTTAAAACAATTTACGATTCATAAGAGACCACTAAACCATCCTCCACAACAATATCAAAATAAACACAAAAAATCCTGCAGAGAAATGAGGAATTCGTAAGGGACATTAATCTCGACTTCGCAGTGTTGTTGCTGTTTTCTTCTCCACTTTCGTGTTTACTTCGAATAGATGCTAAAGAAATTAGTTAGTTAAAGGTAAAAACTTTGGAAAAAACTTAACTTCGCTTTTATTATAATTACATCAACGATCACAAAAAAGTTCACTTAAAAATTTTCGAAGAATTCTGTGAATGATGTTATGATAATGTGTTCATTTTTGTTTAGTTTTATTGAATGAAAAATAATATTTTGTTGAGAACCAACAACCTCGTTAAATGGTCTTGTTTTCAACTTCATTGTTTTCCCTCGGTCGTGTAATATACTTGCCTCCGCATTTTTTTTTGGGAAAAGGAGATGGGAGGAGTTCTCATAGTACTCAGCATAGTCGTGACAAGTAACAAGGAAAAGGAAGTGAAAACAAATACATACATACGTATATGTTGATAGAAGATAGGTATGTAAATGTGAGAAAATTCAGAGAATGAGGGAAAGCGGATATTTTATTTTAGCTTTTTCATTTACGAATTGAATATAATATTAAGAAAAGGTTTGTTGAAGAGGTGAAGCTTGAATGAGAAAATGTCCTTTCTTCAGTTCTCTCTCTCCGTTTTAATATTTTCTTTCATGAGGAGCTTGCTTCATTTTTACATTTCATTTGCTGAGTGAAATGAATGAACTCAAAAAAAGTACGTAAGTAAGAAGAAGTACAAACTGCACACAATACAGCTCCATTTTAGTGACAAAAAGGAGCAACATTATACCTTCTTTGTCTGGCTCGCCTTTGTTACTCTCAAAATGAGAAAAAAAGTGAAGCAGAAGAAGTGAAACGGAAAGTTTTGAAAAAAGGATGTCGAGCGAAAGAGACGCAATGGTAAATATACGTGGCATGCTGATTTTCAAATGTGAGACAATTCTTCGCTTATCTTCAAGGGAAAAGTGAATATGTCCGTTGGAGACGGCGAGGTCTGAGGAGGAAGCGATAAACATAATAGTGAATGTTTCTCTAATACCTACTATTGCTTACGTTTTTTGACTGGCGACGACATCACTTTCAACTGCAACTTCAGCACTTTCTGATAAGTGTACACCCACGCGCGTCCGTCAGTTAACGAGCAAGAATACAAATCAGTTATTGTTGGGGAGCTTGAAAGATGGAAATGGATCGAATCAACGTTCCTAAAGTAAACTCCGCACAACTTCAAAAAATAATACATAAAAGCAGGGAATTGAGTATGAATTTGGTGAAACAAACAAAGTAAATTAAGCCCCAACGTTTTCAATGGAGTACTTATCTGATGCCTTTCGTTTTTTTAAGTCAATACATACAAACTGGAGTTGATATATTTCATTTGGCAAAGGCTTTATTTTTCTCTGTTTTTGTTGGGGAAAGAAGAAGGAAGTGAGTTCCACTTTTTTATTATGACTCTTATCTGGACAGAAAAGGTTTTTCTGTCCCGCTCCACATTGGAGACAAGAGAGATTGGGAGAGTGAAGGAAAAGTAAACAATTTGGAATGTAATAAATCAGATCCCTTTCATTTGACAAAATGCTTTCTTTTTGCGTCGGAGTAACACTCACAAATTATTTGCTTTTTGAGGCGAATTTCAAAGGATTGCGGAACGGAGCGAGGATATTTAGCAATGAAGCCAAGTGTAAAAAATAGCAAATAATTGGAAGCAAAGCCTCTCTTTGGTTCGAAACGGTGTGATTTGATGATGTTATGGATATCTTCTTCTTTTCTCCTCAGAAGTGTGCAATTATATTCCACATCAGCCAAAAAAAGAAACAGTTGAAGTCAAAGATAAAGTATTTTTTCACGCTTTAAGATTATTATTATATTACCTGATGTATGCACAAATACTCTTCTATTCTCAATTTTACTGGCCCCTTTAGCTTATGCTTTGAAAGAAGATTTTCTCCTGTTTTCCTTCTTCCTATTTTCTTATTGGCTGGCCATGATGAACGCACAAATGTGGCGGTGCCAACGAACGTCATAGAAGAAATAAGGGAAAAAGAAGGGAAAATTGGTAAAATACTGTTGCTTTTCTTTCCATCTGAGTGCCTCATATTACATTCGTGGGTTCCCATTGTGGTGGTGGTGGCATATGGACACAAGAGAAAGTGCACACGCGGCTGTTGTTATGCTGGATATTATTATTTTCTTCCAGTCAGTATTTTCCATCACTCACGCTGGTGTATGTAACTCTTCTGATTCGCATGTGAGTTGAGAGAAAAAAGGAAAGGAAAAAAGTTTACTCTTGTGACGTGTTGCCAGACGAGCCGCAGCAACTTTCCTTGTGTACAATTTCATCCTTCTTTCTGAGAAGAAAACATGCTTTGCGCAGATACATTATGAACACAAAAATTGGGGAAAAAACTTGTTTGGACTTTGTTTTAGTGATGCTGTTGTGGATGTTTCTTATTATTATTTATCTTATCTGTGTGGCCATCAGTGTTATTCTGTTGTTGTTATAATATAATATTTTCTGGCCTCTGTAAAAATAAACAAGTTTGAGAGTAGCCATCGTGCCTTTGATATGAAATATGGTAGACGTGGTGTTCTCTTATTTGGTGGCCTGCGGCATTTTATTATAGCATTATTCTTGTATCTTATCATATTTGGCATTGAGAGCATCAAAGACGTGGTTTCTTCCAACGTTTTCGGAAGACGCTGCTCCTGGCTGGACTCGACAGACGACTGACTGACTGAGTCGGCAGTCCACCAGACAGAAACATGTTTTCTGGTCGCACGGCCTTTTGTACTCTTTGTTGAAAATCTGTCCCGATTATATGTCTCTATACATTATGTATTGAGCGGTGGAGGTTTACACATCCTTTTCGCGGAGGTCTATTGCTTATCATCCTCTCACAAAGTTTGAAATGAGTGATGCGAGAGGAGGAAATGTGATGGTCAAAGGCAAAAGCCTGTTGAAAGAGGCATGTTATATTATGTGTCCGTTGAAGAAATAAGCTTGTCGAAAATTGAGAACAAAGGAGAACGCAAAAACTTGAAGCTCAATAATTTGTGATATGCTTATTATGGTAATGGAATCTATATATGTCCAACTAATTTTATTTTGTTACATTTGCAGAAGAAGTCCCGGAGGAGGGAGGTGGCTACAACAGCGGTCTCTTCCGCGGTCAGAGTTGGGTCGCCTTCCCTGTTCTCCACGATGCCTACATGTCCGACCAAATTTCCCTTGAATTCCGACCTGAGTCACCGACCGGGATCCTCTTGCTAACCGGAGAACGAGAAGATTTATCTGGAGACTTCCTCGCACTCTACATTCGCGATGGCTACTTGGAATTCAGGTTAGTATTGAAATTTCTTTTCCTCGTCGGACACGTCTCATTTGCATAATGGAGACCATCTTCTTATTCTTGGTCCCAGCATAAAATTTATGAGACCAGGTCACACAATTATGGAGAATCAGATAGGAAAATGTATTTCATTTCTGGCAATCTATTAAAAACAATTCAATTTCCCATTTGCTCTTGTGTAGATTTGACTGTGGCTCCGGTTCCGGTATGGTCAGGTCCGCAACACCGGTTCTCCTCCAACAATGGAATCGCGCCAGCATCATTCGTCGACGGTGGGATGGCTGGATGCAACTCAACGACGGCCCTTTTACTCAGGGTCGATCAAAGGTAGAACACAAAAAGAAAGATTCAATTCGAGGAAATTACCTCACATTTTCATTGTAAAACATGACATGAGCACGAGCATCAGCATCAGCATAAAATCGCCTTAATCTCCATTCCAATAACGTACATACAATCCCTTGCTTACAATCTATATTCATTATATTCGGGAGTGTGCACCATTGTTTCCATAAAACACTTTATAGAATTGTCCCATAAAACGCAGATGATCCTAACATTTCCTGTACCACCTCTCCTCCTTCGATTCTCTGTTTTTTTTGTTTGCAAATTTTGTTCCAATCAGGGAACAATGTCTCAGCTTTCCCACAGACTTCGAATATGGTAGTCTTTCGTTAAACGAACTAGAAAGTTGCAAATCGGCAAACCATGTCATGGAGAATGTAATGACATTATGTAATCATGTTCAGTGCCTCTCCCGCTCCCTTCAGGAGACCATATATAGCCTTACTACACATCTTCATGAAATGCACGTTCGACAGAACAACTGTATTTTATTGGTGAGTTTGTATGTAGGAGAACAACATGCCATGGAATTTTATGATATGTGAGGAGGCAGGCATGTTTTTCCCTGTTATTTTGGGCACACAAAATTGTGCATTCAAGCTTGGATTTGTTATGGAATGCATAAATGGAAAATAATAATTTTACTAATATAAATACAAAATTGAGAAATGCTGGTATGTGTGAAGTAAATTCTCATGTCTTCATTGTTTCTCCCTCTTGCTTTCCACCATTAATATGGTACTTTTATGAGCACTTGTGGTGATCAGCCATAAATGTAAAAGTTTGACGTGGTTGCATTGCAACTGCTACACAAAATAGAGCGTGTGCACTGTGTACACACAAAGGGAAGAATCAGCAAAACCTGTGTGATTATCCAGAGCTGCTTCCCTAATTTTGCATTTGTTTTGCAAAATGGGAAAATTTTCATTCATTTCCCCACGCTACCTAGTTCGTTCCAGTTTTAGAGAAGCAAGGATGTTCCTTTTCTAGTTTCCATTTCTCCAGTAATGATGGCCGTTTCCTCAATCTATAAATTGTTTTTAGCGGAGGACCGTGCGTATAAAATGTGTGTGTGTACATAAGGTGTGTGTTCACAACAATTGAGATTTCCACGTTCATTGTTTTTCCCCGCAACACTGCACAAGTGTACCATTTCACGGGGAAGAAAATGAGGGATGAACTGGCTTCGCCGTGAATTCATTATATATTATTTCTTTGCTATAAGCTCTGTATTTAGAAATACTACTTTAACTTGATTATTAGAGTTGTGCAAGCAAAAGGAGAATCGAGAAAGTGGTAAATATGTTTATATATTCTCTTTCCGAAGTGAATGGATGGCCACAATTATGATACGAAAAAAATGACGAAGAGGGAAACGAGCAGGGAAACATGTGAATGGAAATGAAAGCGTCTCTTTGCACAGTTGCCTACCACTGCTACTAATAATCCGGTGTTTCATCTTCACTACATTTTGTGTTTACAAATAAAGTATATGACCACTTTAATGTAATAATCCACGTGAAAACGTAATCATCGTAATGGACTTGAATCCCATTTTCTTATTTACTTACCTTTCGCATGCTAGCATGTCCCTATAACTTCATCAGCATTAAACATATTAGTTCTCTCGCACAGATGGTTGGGTGGCGTGTCCAATAAAAAGTAGGCAGGCACGACTGCAAGCAAGCTACACTATGTTTTCCAGGTATTAAGTAATATCTTCAGATTTTCAGGTGCTAAAGAATTTATCTGAGAGAGGAAGGTAGAGTAATATATGTATTTTTGTGTATAAAACTAAGCCACAAAGACACGTCAGTCCACATCCATTAAATGGAGGCAGTGACTGGAATGCGAGAAAAAGAAGAAGAGCCAACAGATGTGCAAAACGGTCGTGTATATTTTTTTGCCTGTGTATTTACAGAATATGTACAATAATGGTTATTGCTTGGTATTAAATTGTTGTTATCTTTTTTTGCACGATAATGTTCGGGGAAAAAGGTAGGCAAAGTAGATAGACTCTTGAAAGGAATTGAATAAAAATGGAGGTTGCAAATAAAGAACTGTGTTCCATGCAGAAAAAACCGAAAGGCATGGATGGATATCTTTTTTATAGAGAAGAGTCAAAATTGTATGGATGCATTCCATTTTCCACTTTTTTATGCTAGAATTCACACACACACACACAGAGAATCAGCAGAAAAGAGTCTCCTGTTTGGGAAGAACAGGGGAAAAAGGATTCAATGATAGGGCGACTGTGACAGCTCACCGGAAATTGAAATGTCGACGAAAATGTTGATTAATAACGCATCTACTAACAAATATGAATATGAACCATCATCGCCTATCCACACACACATAATGTTTGCGCTTGGGCAAGCCTGAAGCTGCTGCTGAAAGTGTAAAAAGTAAAAAAGTGGTTTATTGAATTCCCTGATAAGATGAAGAATGCCGGATTGATCGGACGGAACGTGTCGCTCAATCCTTTTGTTTAGCTGACGCTGAGGAAATGTTAGCGAAAAAACACACAACTATTTCAGCAAATTTATCTGGAAAGTTATTCATTTTGTTTTGTATAAAATTTAATTTTTATAACATTAACCTTTCCCAGTTTGACTTTATCAGTGGAATGCCCCGAGGCAGAATTTTATTCATTGTTGGGCATCCAGTTCATTTTTCACTTTCAAATGTGTTCCTTCCCAGTCCATTTTGCTGATTGTTTCCTGATCGAGCGCTTCTATTTTTAGAATGATGAATGAATTAATAAACTCGTCCTTTCTTTCTGACTTTAGCATTTGTGTGCCAATTTTGGTATGAAATGACTGAACTGGCGTTAGAATGAATGTGGTAATGATGGCATGTGAGAATTATTCAATAAAACCTTTTGTTATCGCATCAGCATCGCCAATAGGAAAAATACGGAAGCACAGGTCGATGCTGGAGAAACTAAGGGAGGTTCCCAATCTCTTCAATTGACTCCGTCAGACACAATCCAATTTTGAAATGAAATTCTCTCAAAACGATTCCATGGTGGTTGCAATTCCCCAAATTAATTTTCCACCGGAACGTTTCGCGTGATAATAATGGACATTGAAGTAAGCATTACTGCGTCATAATAATTCCACTCTCACATGCATTTTAATCAAGTCTTGATAAAGGAGTTTTTTAAAAAGAAAATACAGCACACGCTGCAACAAATGAATCACCAGAATTTAATGAAGTTTGCTTGCTGCCAGTCATGTTTTTACAATTAAACCTTCGTCGCTCCGAAAATTAAGCTCTGAGATGGCTTCACTAATTCGATTACGGTTTTTAAAATATTCACAGGGACTGTTCTCCCGAATCACCTTCCGTCAGCCAGTCTTCATCGGCGGGCCAGGCAACATCACCTTCACCACCACTGGCTCCACTCCCACAAACTTTGATGATGAGCCCGAGCTGTCCCCACCACCTCCACTTTCCTCGTCCACGACACTCTCGCTAAGTTCCCCGTCACCAGCCTCACCGTCCATCTCCCCCGACAGTAGCTGGCCATCCTTCTCCGGTCAGCACTCGGCCTCGGGCAACACGGAAACAGAGTTTTTCGTGGCCGCCGCATCCGTCGTGGAGGATCCCTCCGCGAGTTCGACAGCTTCGCCCTCGATCAGCATCAACAATATCCAGACGGATCCCGAGTCAGACTCCGCACGTTCTCCGGGGAGCAAAGTCAGTGACAAATTGGACAGCGGCGTGGTGGACGACACAACCTCAATCGCATCTCTCCTGAAGAAAACAGGAGGTTTCAGGGGGTGCATCCGCAATCTTGTCATCAATGATCGAGCTTATCGATTTGGGCTGGAGCCAGCTGGGGACTCTCTCCAAGGTTTTGATATAGGTAAGCATGTATCCCTAAGTCCTCATTTTTCTCAGCGCGATAATATTATTACCAAAGATATTTTCTTTCGGAGCACATTTTCACACAGTCGCAACTACCACTATAGCGCTTTGCTGATGAGATGACGCAAAAAATCTAATTCGCCAGCTTTAACAAAGCTAGAAAAAAAAATTGTGTGACAGGAGGAGTTTAGTAGTGAGAGATGTGAGACAAAAGGGAAACTATTTTTTCCCTTCTCCATATTACAATAACAACAGAACATTTCACAAAAAAATGAGAGAAAGTGGAGTCATTAGGCTCAGAAAAAATGCATCTGGTACCACACCGACGGTGGTCGTCATCCAATATCGTTGCCATCAACACCAGACACATATGAAATACATGCACACAAACGTATCGCTCATGATCCAGCATTTACTTGATCCGAGAGGAATGCTACACTTTCTGTTCTATACATATACATACGTACACTTAGGTACATTAGAGAATGTTATTTTTGTGTTGATAAGTATGTAATAGAAGAAGGAGGAAAGAGTATGGATGGTTTTGGTTGACTCAATGGAGTTTGCTTTTGCTCCAAGTTTTTTTTATCTTGAAACTAGGCCAACTTTCCCCATCATCATCTCATCAGCATCAACTACAAACAAACAAGAAGAAGTTGCCGACAAAAATTGATACAATCTCACACTTTTTTCTATGTCTATACAACTCCTCTCCAGATTTTCTTCTGTACTTATTGCTGGCAACAACAATAACAACCAAACAAAAAACTCAATTCAGTTCCCCTTTTTTCCTGGTTTTGTACTACTTTTTTGTTTATACTGAATTATTGTCTGTAGATAATTCTATCGTCATCAGAGTAATATGTAAGTGAGAATTGAACGGAGTAAAATGAAGTACAAGATACACAAAAATGGACACATGTACATTTTTTTTCTTTGTTTGATTGTTTTTTTTAACCACAGCTGAAACATTTTCCCCATTTCGTCACTCTCATCATCATCATTGTCATTTATTGACAAAAGAACCAGGACACAGAAGAAATGTTGCAGAAAAAGAAGTATGACAACTGGAACAACCATTATTGTGTATTATGGACACAGTTGTTTTTAAAGGAGAGATGGGACAAGCGTGAAAGAATGCAATGTATAATGGTTTCGTTTAGCTGAAAAAAAGAAGAATGATAGGAACGAGAAAAGAGAGATAAAAATAAAAATTCCTGGAAAGTTGTAAAAGCATCTGAATGATGATGATGGAGATGGTGATGATGATCATCGTCATTCCTCTTTTTTTTGTTGGTACTACTGATGCTGCAGTTAGTTTATCAGTGGCAGTTTGAAACAGATGCCTACAAGCGAGAAAAAAAGTAGTGCGTCACATAACCAATGTTCCAGCTTCGTTGTGTTTATGTTGTGTCATTTATTTTATTTTTATCTTGTCTACTGCTGCCTCAGAAAAAAACACAGAAGAGAAAGTAAAAAAATGGGAGTTAACTAGAGTGTGGAGCTGCTAGTTCTTTTGTGACACATACACACAACAACAACAACCTAAAAAGTACATATTTGTACACGTAAACAAATATGCTGGAGAGAGAGAGTGGCTCAATGCTGCAGTTGTGCAGTTTTCAATGAGGTTTAAGCCATTCCGCGAAATTGCGATGTGATGATGATGGAAGAGTGGTGGATGTATTTTACTTTTGGAATGCCTGGGTGTAGGAACCACATTAGGTAAATATATTACCCTGTTGTGGTTTACATTTTTCCTAGCGGATGTGCAAAGTGAATATTGGTTGTGTTCCATTGGCACATTTTCTTTTTGTCTCCTTCCTTCCACCAACTTTCTCTCTTTTCACAACCAAAAAAATACTTGGGTATTATTGGTATAACACATTTGAAAAACAAAAAGCACACGTTTTGCAATTTGTGAAGCCCCTTAAAAACATATTCTTGGTGTACTTCATTTCCTTACTGAAGAAATGTTCTGGCTTGCCCTACTTTTTGCTTCCTCGTGACACAAAAAAATGCAACATTATTATTATATTCACTCGTTTTCGAAACAAAAAATGTTTTTCCCAGGAAAAAAACCCTGGATATATGTACATTCTTCGAAATACATAGAAAAAGGAAACATCTAGATTTTTTTTGGAAAGTCGAATAAGAAAAGTAGTCAAAGACACTTGAAAACTAGATTTATAGTTTTTTTCTGCTCATGTCCATTCTGCTAAATCCGTGTTATGCATGGATAAAAGGGGAAAGTGGTGAATGAAAAAAGTATTTTTGCTGTCACTGCCATTTTTTTCGTACTCAATCCCTTTTCCTGTCAATATCTCCAGATAAGAATCATGTTCGCGGGTAAAAAAAGTGCACAGGAGCAGATGTGTGAGAATGTTTGGAGGCTATTTTGGGAAGCTGTTTTGCTCGTGAAAAATGAAAATATGTAGAATGGGTGAAAGTCAGTCATTCATTGGAAAACAAGAACATATATAATATAAAAGCATATGTAAATGTCCTGTGCTCACATATACATATGTAATATGTAATATACATACACATTTTTTTCATACCTTTCGTTTCTTGAGAGAGGGAAATGATTTAAATGTGAGAGTGTGTGTGGTACACTCTATTTTATTACATTTTTTTACAAGTTTCCAACTACACACATGACACCATAGATATGTTGGAGACATGTGGAGGGACTTTATCTTTCCTCGCCACAATATAAATAAGATACATGCATAATGGAGCCGTGTATTATGTATATTTATTGGTTTTACGGACAACAAGAGTTGAGACACTGGAAACTGCATTTCTCTAGTTCCATGTCCGTTGTAAATACATATGCAGATGTTTTCATGAGTTTCAGCAGGATAGTTTAGTAGTAGCGAGGGAGGGAGAGCCCAGTTCTTATCTTATTTCAAACCTCGTGTCTGTCTAGTTGGAATGTGTGTGTGTGCTTGCTGCTCTCCTTTTCATTTTCATTCCTTCCTTCCTGTATTTCCTGTTCCCATCGTCGTGGTCCGTATTTTGGCCATGCTGGTGGTTTTCATATGGAAAACGAAATGTGATGAATATCTCCATTTTCAAGGGATAAGCACAGAACAACAATGAAGGAAGGAGATAACTGGGGAGTAAAAGACCCTTCATTATTTCCTGTGTAGTAGTGTGGTACGCACAACATTTTTTTGCAGTGTCAGTACTTTGTAGTGTAAGCTGAACAAGGCTGTTCTGATTTGTGTTTTGTGTGATACACATATATTATGCTAATGGACTCTGCTTGCTTCTTCTCTCTTTGTCCGCTTTGCTGAACAGTCTCCTTGCTTGTTCGCTCCACTTTGCGGTGGTGCTTTTCTTGTTGTCCCCATCATGAAAAGATGGTAATAATAAGGATCAGAGTCTCTTGGAAAAAAAGCCTAGGTTAACAGAATCTCCCTGGGATGAGGATGAACAATGGGGAACAAAGCGTGTGCATATATTTTGTCCTTTATTTGAAAGCTTTTCCATGAGTCCTCATTTTTGGTCACTTTTCCAAGGGTTTCCTTCCTACTTCTCTCAAAATGGGAACTGGTAGGTAGTAATGGTGTTTTATCATAAAAAGAAAGAAAGCAGCAGAGAAAATACTTTGGTCTTCCAGTTTCTTTTCTTTCTGTGAATATTGATTCCTATTAAGACTTTTTTGTCTCGTTCCGTTGTTGTGCCAGTCGTAATGGATTGTAGCACGTGAAACAGAAATGAAAAGCTAAAGAAGGAGAAGAAGAAAGCTTATTATTTTATAAAAACCGATGCATTGATTCCTACTGGAAAAAGCTTCGTACCAGTTCAGTGCAAGTTGAGCAGGAGGAAAACCCAGATAATCGACTTTTTTCTCAGCTAATGACATGTGCTTGTTTTGTAATGTTCAGTCGTGCCTGAATCCCTTTCTCTTCTGATTGATGTTTACCCACATGCTTGTTGGTGTGTGGGTGGCTGAAGAAATTCAAGGATTCTTAGGTTAGTCTCATGTGTTTACTTCTTCATTCTGAGAATTCTTGTGTTCTGCTTGGTTCACATTTCACATGTCACAAACATTCAGTGCTTTGCACAGTTTCTAGGAATTTCGAACGAAATAGAACTTGTCCTCATGTATGTTTTCATTTGAAATTTTGCGAGGGTGCTCACTCAGATACACGAGACCAACCGCACAAACCAGCAGGTGTTGTATTTTCATAGTTTTGAGAACCCCCAAAACCCACATCCAAAAATATTTCGTAGGTACTAAGTACGTACCTCGGGTTAGACACGCCCTTCCAAAAATACTCTCCACTTTCCATACTACCAACATTTGAGAGCAAGTGTTTTTCCAAAGAAAAATATTCTCGTGAAATGTGTTTTACTCAGAAACTGGCTCAACAAAGTCATCATTCTAATTTCTCAAATGATTGTAGCCAATCGTAATTGCTTTCCAAGTTTAATTGGCTTATTAAAACTCGCTAAAAATAAAACAAATCATTATTGACACAATGAGCATTGCGCGACAGAGAAAGTATTTTCCCATTAAAATTAAGGATACACCCTGGTCCTAGTGCTTCCGTTGCGTTGGAATGAAAACGGTAATGAATCTGATTTCGCAGTCAAAGAAAAGAATTTGAGCAAGAGTGACACAAACTTATTTTTGTATGTAACTTCAAAGAGAAAGTAGTAGTAATGAAGGTACAGTGCTTATCTTTATAATGAATGATGATTGCGCTGCTTTGCTGCTGATTATAATGAGATGTAACGATGACTCATTGTGATTCTGGAAAAGTTAGTCAAGGAAGGCAACATCGTGTGCGAGCGAAAATGATGACAACAATAACAATTTATGATAATGATGCCGACACAGAAAAAAACAACATGGGCAAATGAAGAAGTCCTTCGGCGAAAATGAAAGTGGTTATGAAGACGTGCTACAGTATTTTTAGCACAAAATAAGTATGTTTCGGCACGGAGTTGTGAAAAAGTTGTAGTTTATGTCTCACAGGTTGTAATTTCACAACTACAAGACTCACGCATTCCTCTCCATCCAGAATGATTTTGGAGGGTGAGATTGATGGAGGACAACAACTTCAGTTTTTAATGACAAACATCGGAATATTCATCATTCCACGTCTCCATAAATGTAACAGTGTTACATCACAGATTGCGAAAATCTTTGCGTCACAAAAAGTGAGAAAAAATGGCCTGATATACAATTTTTGCTCGTCACAATAAAAACTTGCTCCAATAAGAACGCTGCTGCTACTAAAGAAAATTAGCGCACTTCTAAAATGTTCGAGTACATTGCACTCGTGCAAGTAGGAGAGGACGTGCAAATTACTTTTTTCTCCAATTGCACCAAGCTCCACGCGAGGATTACTAACTAACTACTTTTCTTTTCATTCGCTTGACAGGAATAATCGAAATAATGGGATGTAATAAAGCGGAAGGAAGTGATGAATGGGTCAGGTACCATGCACACATTTTGTCCATTCAATATAATCCTAATCGCACCAATATTCCCAGATTATTGCCAATCAGGCCAATGGCTGGATTCACACTTTTATGCACAATCAGTTGCCATTGTACAACTTTGCATTACTCCAGAAACGAATTTCTGACACGGGTGTGCTCATTCTCGTAATATTATTATTAGAATCGTGGAATAGGCAAATCTTGGGAAGGAGAGGTGACGATACTGATGAGTGGTACGAGGGAATATAAAGAGAATTAGCGAGAGGAAAGTTATTTTTGGAAAGTAAAAAAAATGCATCACGAATTCCCACACGCTACGTCGTCGCTGAAATCCCGTATGTGTGGTACAATGCAGTGCTAAAAAATAATGGAAATGGTGTGTTACTTACTTGCAAAATTGTAAAAAAAGTACATTGTTGTTCCTCGAGTTGATTGTACACTTTTAGTTTCATTTATTTATTTTTTTTGGTTCCAAGCCCGACCAGGGAAATATGGTGATTGTGTTGTTGCTTTGTCGCACTTTAAAAAAATCTGCGCATGGAGAAGGATGGAGGGAGAAAGTAAAATTGAGGTGAAATGGATTGCTTTTTGTTTGTACATGCATAAAAGCATATGTATATGCCTCAGGTCCCATTAATTCCACTTCCTCGTTTTTAGAGAATGTGTCATTGCTGTGTTATGTGAGACTAATTCGAAATTGCCAACGAGCGAGTGAAATGAAGGCGGGGAAAGGATTTTTTTGTTGCCAGCGATAGAACAAGTGCGCTTTAGCGAGGCGAAGATGTAATGCGGAATTAGGTTCGTCTAGTGGATTGAACACACTTACCGAGAGGCTCACTGCAACAAGCTGGCAACTTAACAACAAAATGTGTGAGAGAGAGTAGAGTTTTATTTTTGGAAAGCAAGCTTGTTCGGAGTTTTAATGCATTTTTAATGAATTACAGGAAAGCACACTTTTGATCATGAAATTATTATATTGTGACGATACACAATAATAGTACGTGGAGCGGAGAACAGAGGACACATTTCAAACACAACTATACTGCAATATTATGTGGTGTCCGTTGTTTCTATCTCCAAAACTGGATTTCACTTCCATTCTTTGTTTTATCAGCTTTTTTCTTCTAAAAATTAGTGGTCGCACCCGGAAGTTGATGTATTAATTTTCCCTTCCTGTCTCGATTTTTATTTGGCGGCGAACATGTGAGCTTTTTTTAGATGTATTCAAAAATACATATTATGTGCATATTTGGATCTCTGCATGAGATCCCCAATGTAAATACTGGAAAATTCCCAAGGATTAATTTCGGCCATGCACTAAAAAGGATAACTTTGATGTATGCTAAAAAGTGGTTATGATTTCGAAACTAAATTAAGTAGGCTTTTTGGAGTGAGAAGGTGGAATGCGTGAACGAGTCGATCAAGCGATAAAAAAATATTCTTCCTGGTTTCCGTTTGTTTTTTGTCCCTGACTGGTAACTATGCGAGCTTCTGCAGCAGTGTCACTCATCTAATTAGCGGTGCGTCATTATATTCTGCTCTTCTTTTTTGCTCGATTCCTGTTGCGAGAGGCCAAGTCATTCAAATAATAAATTAGAGTGTGACTCCACGAGAGAGGGATACACCACACGACAAAGGTAGATAATGCACATTTTTGTTGTTGTTGTTGTGATGTGGAAGTCATGTCAGGCTTGCTCCATTCCATTCCATCCCACACACACGTCACATAATAAAGAATTAGACTGAGTGCTGGAGGAGCGAAAGAGTGGTTGAAAAAAAGAAGTTTCTCTTATTTTCTCCCTTTCTCTCCTCTTTCAACATCTACAATAATAATGACCTCTCACTTTCCCACTAATGCACACATTCATCGACAACGACAGGTAGGAGCGAGAACACGTTATTTCGCTCAATTAATGACGGGAGAAAAATGGCACAACTGGAAAATGACTTTGGTGATAATAAGGACGGGTGAAAGAAAGCCAAGTGGCACACAACACTTAAGTGGGAACGAAAAGGGAGTGAGTTTTGGATGGAAGTGAACTCGAGAACAGTCATGTCATCATCACCCACACACACACTTTTTTCAAGCACGTAGTACAAAAATTGTGAAGTGGACGGAAAGCGCACAAATCTGCCAGCACCTTCATAATTGTGACCTTATACAAAATGGAAGATATTTTTTTCTGGAACGGATGCCGTGTAAATTGGGGAAAAAGTTAGGGGATAGTTAAAAAGCTCGTGTGCTTCCTCGCTCAGAACATACCTACTTTATTTTAAAAGTGTACAAGGGAAAGTTTATATTTTGGAGAATATGTTTAAGTATGGTATCATATCATATCATCTGCCACATGCATAATAGTCTGCATATTTAACTTCCCAAGATTTTTGGCACAGTGTCAAAGCAGACCGTAAAATTACACATTTTTCAAGCAAGAGCGGAACAAAAAAAAGGAATGGAAAAGAAATGAAGTGCGAATATCTGGGGAGCATATTATAGGCCACACGGTATAAATATGAACATTTTATACTTTAGTCTTTTCCCGTGTAAACTAGTTTTTTTTGCGAGGAAGTAAGTTTGTGCATGTCCTTCCAACAAAAGCATCTGCCTGGTTTTTAATAATGTATTATCATAGTGGAACGAAATGCGGAGATTAAATTCGCACAGACTTAATTCTGTCTCTTCTTATCTTTAAAAAAAGGAGTGGGAGACAGATTAGGTTGGGCACTTTGTTGGGATTGACTTTGACTTGTCATGAAGACAAAAAAATATACAGCGAAGGCAGACGGTAGATTTTTTTGGATCACAAACAAGGGTTATATATTTTACTTGAGTTAAGAAGGGAAGTCTAGAAGGAAAGGAAAATGAATGAGAAAAAGTGTCCTAGTCTGCTGGTCGTCGTTTTGTTGGAGGAGGCAGTGGAAGGGAAAAATGTGTGTCAACTTTTTTTTTCCTTACGATTTTGACTTGTTTTTCTTCGCATGCTGGAATTTTGTGTGTATTTATGTAGAGGGATATGTGTGGAGTGGTGATGGTGAAAGATGAGGATGAGGAAGAAATTCTTGACTTTTCGTAACACTGAAAGGAAGAAAGTTAGTTCATCACAGAACAGACTAGGACGAGGATGATGATGATGATGATGACGACGATGAACAAGGAGGAAAAGGAAGGAGCCAAAAATTTTGGCACATATTTCTCACCGTTGACTCACTCTCTCATGAAAACTTATTCGTTTATACTTATCCAGCTGTGCTTTTGTCCTGGAAATAGAATATAACCCAGTCATGAGCCCATCGATGTATACATATTTAAGAGGAACAAGAAAATGGAGAGGGGAATATGGAGATCTCAATTATGCATTTTTATGACGAGATGAAGAGTTAAAAGTTTTATATAAAGTGATAGACCATACTACTACTACTACAAATATTATGGTTTTATGCAGCATGCCGTAATTTTTTTAGCTTGTGTTCAAACTAAATCCAGAGTGAGCAATGAAACAAGATACACCATTCGAAAAAATTTCAAAATTTTGGAGCTCCTTCATTTTCGAGACTTTACGGAACACACAATTGGAAAAGTTTTTTGGTTCACAAAGTAAGTGTAGAGGCATTTGGAAAGCGGTAGGCCTTAAAACAAAAAAAAATATAATAATAAGACGACTGGAAAAAGTTGACAGCCGTAATGGTGTGACGCGTGAAAGAAAACTGTTTTTTTTTCAGAAAACACCTACATAAAATATGCATAACTTTTATACTTACTCACCCTATTTATTTGCTACATCCGTTTTGTCGTCCAAGAAATTTTTTTTTGTAACAACTCAGAAGACGTTTACGTAGGGAAAAAAGTGTTGCAAGAGGAAATATAAGAGAAGAGGGACAATAATAAGCGAATACTTTTTTCTACGGTTCAAATAAAAGTTGAAGGAAAGCATATTGTTCTTTCAGTTTGAGCAGGAAAAGTTCTCTTCTTTATCCTGCGTTATCACCCGCACATCTCCTTCTTCTCTTCCCAACCTACATTTTTTTGGCATTTTAATCACAAAATATAGGTATGGTATGCAGTGTAAAACTCGTTATTATTTTCGTGTCCTGCGACGCAGATGAGGAAAGATTTTTATGGAGAGAAATAATATGTCTCACAAAAAGAAAGTAATTATAAAAATGAAAGAAAACCTGGGATTTGTGACTTGATCCTTTGTTCAGGAGAGTGATTCAAGAAACAGGCATCATTTCCAGGCTTCCTTTCTCCACATTTCCCTTCTCAGAGGAATGAAGACAAAGTGGCTTGTCGATCTTCGCGGGGAACTAAAAACGGAAAATGCGTTTGTTGAAATCAGTTGAACCAAGAAACTGTTGCTTTTGTTGTTCCTCCCATTTTTCTTCTTGTCTGGATTGCTTTGAATGAAGCAAAAAAAACGCATGTGGTTAGTTAGGCTTTTACTTGTAACGACTCCGTTTCCCCGCCGAATTGGAACACAAATGTGTGTCTATCACTGTCAACCTGTAATCTCGGAAACCTGTGGTGGGCTTTACCGAAACCAGATTTAGCTTGTAATTGATACTTTGTTTTTGGTGAATTTAATTAGGTTGCGCTATAATTAATTGGGAAACATGGGAAAGCATTTATCGGAACCAGATTATATTACCCATTTTGTATTTCCTGTGTTTTCTCAGAGAGCTGTAATGATCAGGGGGTCTGTGACCTGGTTAAGTGTCAGCACGGTGGCCAGTGCTTGGTGCAAAAGGATGAGAACCCCACTTGCCTCTGTCCTTTGGGCTTTAGTGGGCCATTCTGCGAAACGCCTTTGGATTTGCAGGTATGTTTCTTGTGTGTAAAAATGTTTTGCTGATTTAATTTGCATTTGATTGGCACACTTGGAAGAATAGCCAAATGAGGAAGCTAATATTGAACAATCCGAGTGAGTAAAAAATGTTATTATTGAAGCTGTAATGCCTGTGTGTGTGTGTGCCGCATCCAGATTCCTTCGTTCAACGGCTCCTCCTACCTGAAATACAGTGGTCTCGGGTTGACCCGTGTGCTCAGCTGGCTGGAGTTGGAAATCGTGGTGAAGCCGGATGCCATGGATGGACTCATTCTTTACAACGGCTATAAAACAGATGGGATGGGTGACTTTATCGCACTCACCATTGACCAGGGCTACTTCGAGTTTGCCATGGACCTCGGAACGGGAACGGCCATCGTCAGGTACTTTTTCCCAGCACGTTATTATCAAGCTTTTCTCTTTTGAAGGAAGCCATGCGACGACATATTATACATAAATACGCTCATTTCATCATGATCACTCCGCCAGAGCATCTTGATAAATAAAATTGAATGAGCGAAATCTCCCACTCAATCTAATCTCTCCGACATGACCACAAAAATCTCAGTAGGAATAAAATCTCGGATAGGAGAATAATGGAGGCGAAGTCCCGATGACTTCCTTTCAAAGAGAGCAGGCATAGACCATGCCCACCCGTAATTTGCATGTTTGTGGGCAATTCGAATGTGAACCAGGAAGGAAGAATAAATGAATTGTTTGCTTTGGAATTAAATGCTGAAATTGGCAAATGGATAAGAGTGGATTAAATAGATGTCTACATGTGACTCACTTCTGGGCAGTGTGTATACCACCACCACCATACCAAAACCAGAAATGAAAAAAAAAACAACGCGCTGACTGTGTTGCGAACAGGAATGTTCGCAGGATAATAATAATGATGGAGTAATGTTGTGAATTTAATTGACATTATTGGAACCATTCCATGCATTCGTAATGAGAACGTGCGTGTGTACTCAGCATATTCCACCCGAAAAGCTGGAAAAGAAAAGCAGAGCATTCCATTCATGTGGAAAAAAATCACTAATTGCTTGTGAGATTATGGAGATTTTGCTACTCGCTCGAGTTCATTTCGCTCACACACTGACTCACTCAAGTGGCACCGCAGTTGTTACAAAAGGAACATGAAGAAATGTGGGCGGTCGATGATTAACCAAAAATATAAATAATGTGCTTTCCTCCAACTCCGGAAATTTCTAGATGGACCTTTATTAAAAAAAAAAGAGGTCCGGCCCAAACTCACTCCTTCCCATTAGTTATCAATCAATAGAGATACGAAAAACCACCACATTTTCATTGCTCTCGTATTTTTTCAAAGAAATGGAGTAAACAACAAAACGTGGATCTATACTGCGTCCTATTGAATAACTAGAAAGGGCAATAATAATTATAATGGTCTGCTCATCTTCTCTTTTCTCTCTCTTGTTCGTAATCCAACTCTTGCTCTTATTTTTCCCGATAGATAAAGAATATTTTGTGTACACACTGGATTAGACTTGCTTTCTCCGTTTTTCTTAAATGAAAGAGATATGTCAAAAGTGACGTATATTTAGAGATCGGAATTTGATTGATGAGTTGCGCTATTCGTGGGATTCCTTGTAAAAAATACATAATGTACATAGGTATGGTGTGCACACTACACACTCACTCACCACCACCACACACATGATATTCTGTTTATTAGGCTGTGTCATGAGGTTACTCCTACTACCCGAAGAAGACGATAAGCAAGAAACTCTTTCTTCGCTCCTACACGGCACACATGAATCAACTTTGAGAAAACATGTCATGCTAGCGTACATTACAGCAGGGCCTTTTGTTCTTCCAGCCATTTTGCTTGTGAAAGAGAAAGCCTGACGCAGAATGATAGGCGTGTGCTGATCTTGTACAGAAAAATCCTGATCTGATCGTATGTCGTGTCGAACGATCTTTCCAGATCAGATATCATACACAGACCGTGTCATGCCTCGTAAAAACTAAAAGAAAAGGGAGTAAAGACTTTGAGAGAAAAAAATTGAAAGAAAGGGAAAGTCGTAAGGATTTTTATGGAGAAAAATTCGCATTACTACAACCGAGAAGAAAAAAAAAACAGCACTGCAATGCCAGGGAACAATGAGGGTATTTTGCGCACGTGTTGAAAAATTTCCATCTTCTGCTTGAGAAGCATGTTTGGGTGCAATAATCTCGTCCGTACGTAGGTGTCTGCACTGGGCTCACAAAATTGCTGTTTTTTTCTATGTTAATTAGGCCCACGAGAATCAGCGCTCTTTTATTTTCGCTCATCCGTGCTCAAACAAAGTTTACATAAAAAAGGAACAAAAAATAGCCTAGAATACGCAGAAAAAATACCTTTGCATGTCCTATAATAACTACGTTTCATATCTGTAACTGTTTTGGATGTTTGGTAAATGTGTGTGTGCACAAAATAATAAAGTAAATACACGGAGCAAATTCCTCTTTTATATTCACGATAAAAGTAGGGAAAAAATGGTTCAATACCAGGAATACCGTAAAATACTTGTATTTTAGCATATCTACAACAACAAACAATTTTCCCGCTTTTTAGTAAAAAAAACTAAGAAGGAAAGTTGTTATAGGTGTTCCCAGAAGAAAGTGTGAAATAGCTATTTTTCTTGCTGAATCAAGGGAGTTGGGTTGGGTAACGTATGCATGAAAAAAAGAGGCACAATAATGTTGTTGTCGACGGGTTTTACTTCAACATTTTTTATTTTCATTCCGCTAAAATAATGTGTACATAACAATGGCAGGGTTGTGTTCTCAACATTATTATTATCTGTTTTGATCCGGGATAGAGCTCCATGCTTTCAAGTAAGCGTGAGCTTTATAAATTCACTCTCGCTCAAGTTTAGGTAGCTTTGTAGTTTCAACGTGAAATTACGTGTTGTTGGGGCACTTTTTTACTTAGCCAGTAAATTACCTTACTAAAATATGCCGTACTTACTGTTACGACGACTCTGTAACCTGTGCACAACTTTTTGGGTTGAGTCAACGATAAGGAAGCCTTTAAAATTTATTTTTATGGCATTCCACTTTCTCTTTCAGAACATGATCTAGTCTTTGTACAGTTTCACACCATCTATGAACTAGTCATGAAAAGTGGATTGACTTTATTTTTGAAAAAATTATTAATGGGAATATCAGGAGGCATACTTTGATATGAATTTGTGTCCACAATTGTCCCATGATTTCTTTCTCCATGTTTCCGTTCAACTGTTATGATGATTCTATTG
>JAHZNF010002372.1:0-11568 GCA_027744215.1 Troglopedetes dispersus
GGTTGGAACACTCACATCTCCAATTACAGTAATTGCGATCCGGTGAGTGAGGCAGCTTTCTTCTGATACTTTGCTCCAGCTCTCATCAGCAAATCCACCAAACTTCAACGAGTCCCCATTTTCCCTTCCAAAGCACCCTTCTAAAGCAATGTCTCCAAGCAGCCACCACACAAAGGCAATACTTTAATTGAAATGGAGGGAGGAAAAAGAAGATGGTGGAAGGAAATACTTCACACTAATGGGTCGCTCCCAGCTCTGCTCGTGATAAATGATGACTCCGGTAGTTGCTCGTCCTCCACAAAAATGTCACCAACTTTCATCATTATTTTTTTGGACTACTTAAATCTATGTAGCCAGTGACATGCAAGATATTCTCTCAACAGCCATAATTTGATGATTTGTGACTGGAGAAAATTCCAACTTTAATGATGATAACACTGAAATTTAATGAGTTGCAGATGATGCTGTACTCAAGGCAATCTACATTTTACTGTGTCGATAAGGCAGATTGTGAAGCAGGCATGGCATTTTCCATTTGCGCTTTTATCTCTCTGCAAGAAGTTTTTATGCAGGAATTTTTTTGTGGGAAATGAGGAGCACGTTATGCAAAGTGCGTAGAAGGGCGATATGAATTACTATTATTACTTATTTGCTTCACCACAAAAAATTTGCATTGCCAAGAAAAATGCAAAGAAAATTATGAATGGCGAATTCTTTACTAAATATGTTCCTCATGCTCCGGCAATCGTCTGGATTGTTTGTCAGAAGGGCGTGGCCTACTTCTTCACTCGAGCTTAATACTTTTGTGAGAAGTATGAAGAATAAACATTCATCGAAACCTTCGTCCTTGATGTAATTGAAGGGCGAGACATAACGTACTGTTTTCGATGATAAGTGTATAGCATTTATAGCCTAAACAGTTTGTGTGAGACCTGCGGACTCCCTGTTCTGCCTCTCTCTTCTTCAAGGAAAGAATCTGTAGGAAGAATATTATGGGAAGTGTTCCAGTTGGTGATGATAAAAGCATAAGCAAGGGAAGTTGGAAGTGGATATATTGACCTGTTCCCCAGAACCAGTCTCCAATCTAATATTTGATGTCCCAAAGGACACTTCATTTCACTGTGGCTCATAGCACGTTATGCAGAGTGCGTAGAAGGGCGATATGAATTACTATTATTACTTATTTGCTTCACCACAAAAAATTTGCATTGCCAAGAAAATTATGTATGGCGAATTCTTTACTAAATCTGTTCCTCATGCTCCGGCAATCGTCTGGATTGTTTGTCAGAAGGGCGTGGCCTACTTCTTCACTCGAGCTGAATACTTTTGTGAGAAGAATGAAGAATAAACATTCATCGAAACCTTCGTCCTTGATGTAATTGAAGGGCGAGACATAACGTACTGTATTCGATGATAAATAGCCTTTGTAGCCTAAAAAGTTTGTGTGAGACCTGCGGACTCCTTGTTCTGCCTCTCTCTTCTTCAAGGAAAGAATCTGTAGGAAGGATATTTTGGGAAGTGTTCCAGTTGGTGAGGATAAAAGCATAATTTTAGCAAGGGAAGTTGGAAGTGGATATATTGACCTGTTCCCCAGAACCAGTCTCCAATCTAATATTTGATGTCCCAAAGGACACTTCATTTCACTGTGGCTCATCATCTATGCAAACCCACTCCCACACAAGTGCCTTCCTCTCCCACGATGAGCAGAGCCCGTAGTAAGAATTTCGTCCGGACACTCCCTTCTCCGACACAACATGATGCAATATTATTTTTCATAATAAAAATCAGTCCCAGAGGACAGGGCACTTTTTTAGACTCTCATGCTCCTTTAGTCATTTCCTATTCGCTAGCAATTTATTCGGGAAACAAATTAGAATGAAATTTTGAAAAAAATATTGCTCCCAGATGAATGCCAGGAGCGACATTATCCGGATAACGGAACTACTTTCCCTTCCCAAACTTTCTTCCATTTCAGCTTTCCCCACTTGAATCCACATCAATGAATCCACTGCAACGCAAATTGTTCAGAGCAACGTTACAGTTGTGTCGAGTTCTTTCAGACTTTATTTCAAGCTGCTCTGGTGAGGAAAAACAAACCTGATAAGCTGCTCTACACTCCACCAACTGCCGCATTCTGCTCATTTTTGTCTCGAGATGAACACAATAAGCGCAATCCATGCTGTCTCCACACACTAAAGACTCACGTTTGAGCTCAAACTTCCGGAGAACCTTACTAAACTGCTGGACACGAATGGAGTGAATGCACTCTCAAGTGCACTAGTCCCGCTCGCTTCTTTCTTCTCTGCTCCACTTTTCTCCTCCGGCACCACCAAAATTGCCGCTCGCACTAGGGAACCCCTTTTGATGAACTTCCGGTTACATTAAAGGCATACTATGTAATCCAAGGGCTTCGGTAGGGAATTGCAACTCCGTTTAGCAGTTGAGCACACTCATGAAAGCTAAAAGCTCAAACCGTTCAACATAATTAGGCAACGTATTCCGATTGATTTGATTGCCCATTTATACATCTTCTTTCTAAAACTGTCACACGTTATATTTGGGTTGAATTTCCGGAATTATTGTGGTTTTCTTTCTTAAAAAAATATACTAACTCAAACAGGAAAGGCAGTATATCCAGTTAAAAACTTTGAAATAATTCGCACCTAGCTGGTTTGAATTTGTAACTCCAAACGTTTCGTTTGGTTGACTTTTGCCGGTTGTCCAACAGAAAAACAAACACTAAAATAAGGTTGAATCAAAGTGCGCATGAACTATGTAGAAAGAATGCAGTTGGGCCATTATCATCTACACTTGAGATTAGTGAAAGAGTGTAATTCGAATCCCGATATTATTCTTTCGACTCCCAACGCAACATCTGATGAGTTGAAATTCGTCTTCTGCGCCCCGGATCTGTGTAGATATAATTTCGTGTTTCGAAT
Organism: Troglopedetes dispersus; assembly: GCA_027744215.1. Classification (NCBI taxonomy): domain Eukaryota; kingdom Metazoa; phylum Arthropoda; class Collembola; order Entomobryomorpha; family Paronellidae; genus Troglopedetes; species Troglopedetes dispersus. Next base: position 2,940 of record JAHZNF010002372.1, read on the forward strand.
TAGCCAACTCGTCCATCACTAAAAGTGATTCTGGAGTGAGAGCTGCTCCGTTCTGCCTTTCCACTGCAAACTTGTAAACTGTGTCAGCTTGCCGGAATAAGACACAAGTCTGCAGACAGAATTTTCTTTCAGAGACGAAACATATCTTTGTCTCACTTTCTCCCAGTCATCTGCTCCTTGTCCAGTCAGTCTGTATAGTAGCTCTCCTTTCAACATCTGGCCAGTTTGTAAAGCAAGGAAAGCACATGATGAGGTTGTTCAGTTTTTGGAGAGTGCAGAAAATGGAATTTGTGCCCGAAATGGAAGGAGAGAGGACGAAAGGAGCAATTCATTTCTGATTGCTTATCCTCTTTCCACTTGTGACATTGCATGATCAGAAGGTATCTCTCCTGTCACCTTAAGAAAACGGTTGCTTTTGTGCTCCTTTTCCTCGCTCNCTTATCCTCTTTCCACTTGTGACATTGCATGATCAGAAGGTATCTCTCCTGTCACCTTAAGAAAACGGTTGCTTTTGTGCTCCTTTTCCTCGCTCTACTTTTTTCCTCAGACATGGAAACCATCGCAAAAATCCATTGTGTACCATTATGTACCACTCCAACAATTGTACAATTCAAGCGTTTGCCTCATTCTGAGTGGAATTTTTTCGGAACGAAATATTGGAAGGAGGGTAGAGTGATGTGGTTATCTTGGTGGTTGTTGAAGCAGCGCAGAGGGAAGGACAATCTTGGAATTGTTTGGCAAGTTTTGTATGATGATGAGGATGACGGGTTCAGCGATTGCCCCTCCGGGAACAAGACAAAATACTACCATGATAACTCAACTCGATGAATTTGAGTGTGCTCCTCTTCCGCCCAAGTTTCCCTGGTGTGCACTCCGTGACCAAATATTTCTCGACTACTGCAGTAGCACGCACTTCAATAAAAAATGTATTATTCCCAGTCTGTCCCTCTAAATGAAGGAATTCGTGTCAATTTTATAAAATGCCAAGTGTTCCGCATCACATTTTTTTCTGGAAACTGGAAAGAGCTGAAGCACCATTTCCTCGTATAAGCTCTGCTTTCAAGCGGGTGGGCAAAGAATGGGAAGTCAACATTTTTTTTCTGGAAACTGGAAAGAGCTGAAGCACCATTTCCTCGTATAAGCTCTGCTTTCAAGCGGGTGGGCAAAGAATGGGAAGTCTCACCTGGAAGCGTGCTTATGGGAAACGGGAGAAGTTGCAAACCGATCTGTGTCTGCGACTCAGAATGGAAATTGGAGAATGGGAAAGGTTTCTAGTCTGTTCCTCTGTGTTCTCTTTTGCTCTCGCTCCGTCTTCTCTTACTTCTCGCAGTGAAATCAACAGTTAGCTCGCCATTCCGCTCGCGGCTTCCACGAAGTGCACATCGTTCCACCAGCTTTCTTGCTTCGCCAGTCTATTCTTCCCATCTTTTCTTCTCACCACTCCTATTAATGCTGCTCGAAGAGTGATTATTATTTTTTTTCATGGTTTTCTGGTGCTGCGAGTAAGTGGTGCTTCGGTGAATGTGTCGTTTGCAGCAGGTGTGCCCAAGTGTTCCCCTGATTTCCTTTCGTGGTGGTGTTACTGACAATTGCGAAAATTTTGTGGGGGTGCTCCACTTCCTTTGCACGAGCAAAATCAACTGAACACTCGTAATTCGTTGAGTCGCTGAAATTTAATGAAATGAGTAGCAGCGGCGTCCTTATTGGTTTTCTGTGTCCAATTGGAAACACGTTTGTGGGATCACTGTGAGATTCTAACATCCCATGAAAGTTGTCGTAAATAGTCTGAGAAAAAGCATAGTAATCGACATAAATAGACGGCGTAATTGGATTTGGATGGGAGCATAAAAAAAAGTGGCTCACCGTGCGCCTCCGTTCCACCACTCGTTCAAGAGGAACAAGGCAAAAGACTTTCGAAACTGAGCTTCCACTCTTGTTAAAGAGTTGGGCTTTTGCAAGAAAGAGGTAACGTGGTCCCTTGAAAAGGAAAGTGTGAACGGAGAAAACGCTCCACGTTTCCTTTATTGATTGGAGCAAGGTAGAGGGGAAAGCAGAGTGAGAAAACGAGGAGTTAGCACAGCACGGCTTTGCGTGTCGTTGGTTCGTTCGGTTTTACGGAGGAATGGGAGAGCATAGATTCACAGGAAATCCATGCTCCCGGAATCACTGAAGAATAAAAAGTGACACATTTTCACGATGATAGAAATAGGAAGGCGGAACTGCTCACAAATCGAGCGGTTCCATCCAACACTCAAAAATTATTATCAAAAGATCTATTACTCGTAGCCAGCATTAGAGTTGTGAGCGAAAGATTTGTTGAGTGAGACTCAGGCACACGCTCTCTCTCTCTCTGCGAGCAATACAAACTCACATGCCCTGCTTGTTCCAGGTCACTGAGTTTTAATTTTCTTAAAAGCGTCTGAGTGGGAGAAGGAGAGTGGTGGTGCCATGCCTTCGGCCAAGATTCTCCATTTTCTCAATGTCCAGCCACAAACGTTTTATTGGCAGGTCGCAGGAAGGTAGGTAAATGAGCAGTGGCGTCGAAACCGGGCGGATGAGGGAAATATATTCCCCCGTGAATTTGGTCGGAAGGGAAATTTTCATATCTAGAAATAGATAAGAAATCTAAAAAAAATCCAGGTATTTTGTGTCATTATCCCACATAATTTTTTGCATTCCGACGACACCGTGAATGAGGTACTGATCGAAAGAGAATTTGATGGCGGGGTGCACGATTGGTTTTGTGTTTGTTCCAATGTCAAATGTCACCTGATACTTAAAAAAACCCAACTTCAGGCCACAAAAATACATATAAACAAAAATGTTCAATTAAAAAATTCTCCAGGACTTGTCGTTGATATTTTTTCTCTGGGACCCACCTTACCTCTTTCTTGTACGGCTTTCTAACCAAAGTGAAAAAAGCTATTTGCTAGATTGTGTGTGAGTTGAAATTGTTGCGGTTTGTTGTTGGGAAGTGGGTTTACAACTTGCTTGACCTGGTCACTGAAGATCCGTGTGGCCACACACGCTCAAATGTGTGGTAATTTTATTTGAGTAGTGGTAAAAGCAGATAATGACCAAAGGTCACCTGAGTGGCAGTGGTGGAGGAGGCGGCGAGGATCCGTCCTCCTCGGCAACCAAGAACTCATCCTCAACCTTCTCCCGCGACCTGCGTCACATTGCATCTGACTTCGCTTCGAGGACGAAGAAAACCCTGCTTTTGAAGAAGGGTCGCGGATCCCAGCGTGGGCCAACTGCTAGCCAAGGTGCACCAGGAGAGACGCCACCCGGAAAGAAGAAAGGTATGAAATGATGCTCATCAAATTTTGCTCTTGCGTGATCGCTACCGATCCTACCGCATCTGTGTTTATGTTCCCATTTCCTGACTGAGTGGCTCCCACATTCCTCTGGTTTCACACAAACTCCCCCATTCTTGCGCTCAACGAAACGTACCAATTCTGTCAAATTGCTCTCCGCTGGAGCACACATGCTAAAATACACACACGCATTCGCCAACAAACAGAGGAAAATCAATGTCGAAATGTTGACTGAGTCAATGGCTTTCCTCGCCTCGTTTCACTTCCTCCCTCGCTCCAAGCTGGAACTGAAAAATGGTGGATCTCCTCTGGACCGGAAAAAAACAATCACACTCACATCAATCCATCAACAAATCCAATAAAAAGCTCCACTTGGCCGGGATCGGATCAAGTCATTCATTCCTTTCCCTCATCACAAGCCTCCCTCTAATCAAATCCCGCTGGCAAAGCTTAGCCCACGTCAAAGCACAGCAAAATAAGCAGGACTCCGCTCTTCTGCTGCCAAAAACGTGCTCTATTTTGCACTCGAGCTATTTTTTTCTGGAGTAAGAATGGGGTGTCCACTCGGGAATATACAAGTTTCATAATTAAATTTCTTGAGAAAGAGTTTCCCTATGCCTTAATTTGGCGAGGAGACTAGAAGAGCATGCCTCAAACTTATCACCTTGAAGGTATTCATTTTGTATTTTTTTTTCTTGGCCACGTTAACTTTCTTTTCTTGTTCATGGTCAACCATGCGAGCACGCAGAGGAGTGATTAGACTGTTGCGGGAACATCGGAATGAGGATCAGTGACTGAAAAGTAAGAAGTGGCTGCTATCACTCAAGTTGTGTGCGTAAATAGATGCCTGAGACTCGCTAATGAAAAACATCAGACGCAAATCCTTTTTTATGAAAAATGGATTTTCGCTCGCTGGATCGATTTGTTTTTTTCATTATGCCTGCCTTCCTCTCGGCAGCTCTTGGCCTGCTTCAGCATTCCCTCCTGCCACACTCCTCCAGCACTCCTTTCTAAGATTCATACTGCGTAAAGTGTTGGCATTATTTCTAAACACGTCGTACTTGGGTCTCCGTTAATGATCATTGTGGAGGGCTTCTGTTTTGCTGTCTAATGACTGAAATCAGTAATGAAGTGAGGAAAACACTAGATTTGCAGAAAATTTGTGATTCTACTGGTTACTAGCAACCGAAACGTAGCATGAGCAAATTCACCGTAATCAGCAAATTCACCGTAATCATTATGTTGGTAGCTAATTTAAGATGTCGGTCCGGAATTTTTGGTGCCGATAATTCGACAAAGTAGCAAGCTAAAGCAGTAAATTCCTGGCTCGCCTGAGCATTTTTTTGAATTCACCGTTGCGCATAATGGATACGTGTAGATAATCATTTGCGGTAAAAAGCATCAGGAATAACTCGTTTCGAAGGCAGGCACACCAGCTACGGTTCCACCATTCCTAATTCTGTTGCAAGGCAAGAACGCCAAGAACAACATTGATATATGGAGCTGCTGCACTTGATTCCCGCTTGCTTTTTCTAGACAAGTAGACTTCCTCGAGGACGGCCTCCATTCTTGCCAGGCTGCCTGCATTATGTGTGACATACAATGTTTTTTTTTTTTGGAATAATTCTTCTCCATTTTTCTAGTTTCCCATCCTCCTTCCTACTCACTAGTCACTCGTCAGGTCGTCAAGGGAAGATATGAGAGGAGGTGGATACACTCACGCATTCCTTGTGCTTCCGGTTCCCAGCTAGCTGATGACGGAGACAGGGATCAATATGTGTGCGCTCCGCTTTTCCCTTCCCCGTGCCACTTATTACATTATTGATTGCCTCGCAGAATTTTTTTTTCGCTCCCACCTGATTACATTTTTTCAAAGGAAAAATGCTCTCCTTCTTTCATATCTCCTACTTATGCTCCGTTTGAAGAGCACTCCGCAAATTGGAATGTTGAGCGGCACACTTGCACATGAGTTTGTCTATCCGACGCGTGATTGCTTGCAACACAAAGGAAAAATGCTCTCTTTCTTTCATATCTCCTACTTATGCTCCGTTTGAAGAGCACTCCGCAAATTGGAATGTTGAGCGGCACACTTGCACATGAGTTTGTCTATCCGACGCGTGATTGCTTGCAAGGGAAACAAGAGCTAATTCCTGTCATCTCAGTTCTCAGTAGAACGCCAGAACGTGCAATTTTTCTTCGTGGGAGCAACTTTCCGCGACAGCCCTTTACAGCCAAATTAACTTTTTCCTAGTTCCAGTTTGAGAGGAAAACATATAGCGCAACGGTTGAGTCAACATGCATTTTTACAAGTTCAGCCTGAAGATAAACAGGAGCAGTACAAGAGAAATGGACGTAGGCGGGTGAGAATTTTTACGTGAACGGAGGAAAAAGTGGGCATGAAAGGTGAGTGAAATCGTGGTTGTGATAAAGCAGACCTTGTAAGGTTTCCCGCATTTACTGATCTCTGATGCGAGAGGAGGGAAAACAACGACAGGTCGTAAGCATCCAAATGAAATGCTGCGTCCTCATCTTTGTTTTGTGGAAGGGTTTCCGCTTTATCGCAAGCGTCGATGGGAAGTCTTGTGCCAAACTTGCGGCATTAGTTATGGTGGAACAAATGGGCTTTTTTCTCTTGTGGTCTGGCGAGCGAGGTGAGCGAAGCTGGCCATTCACTAGAACTCTGCAGCAGGATATTATGTATCCATCAACTTGTCACTAAAACTGTCAACGCGAGAGCTGCATTCTTCGCTTCACCTCTCCCTACTTTTCCCTGACGTCAACTTTTCCGCACGCTGGGCTACGAAGAGAGAAAGGTGAGCGAAGCGAGGCTGGCCATCACTAGAACTCTGCAGTGGAGCGCATATTATGTATCCATCAACTTGTCACTAAAACTGTCAACGCAAGAGCTGCAGCAGTCTGCGCTTCACCTCTCCGTACCTTTCCCTGACGTCAGCTTTTCCGCACGCTGGACTACGTGCCTCATCTGCCCACCACCAACCACATCCATCCAATTGAATTTCCCAGGTCATGTGTTTGATCTGAGCACGTGAAGTGGAATGTATGCACAAAATATTCTGTACACACCAGCTTTCTTGTCTTGTGATCTCAAGTGGAGACGAAACAGACAATTTATCAATTTCACGGGGGCACAGCAGCTTACCAGCGGGGCTCAAAACAGCAATGTCCACGCATCAACGGTCACGTGGGATCGTCATCAGAAAGCGAGAGCCGTGCTGCGGTGCTAGCATGGATTACAACTAGCAAACGTGTGGTGATAATAGGTGGACGTCAATTGTCAGTTGAGATTGTTTGTAAAGGAAAGCTGGAGGTTGCTGCGAGTGTATACGTACGTTGTATTTAGAACCAATAAATACGTGTCAAGGCTACGTAGCTGGGCTCGAACTGGAGTTGGGAGTTGTATGCATTTCTTTCTTGCAGTCGCCTACTCCTTTCGTTCTAGCTTTGCTATGATTTATGGTTGAGCAGACTACTCAACTTTGTGCTCTCTGTTTGAAGATTGGATGAAGTCAATGTGGAAGCTTTCAAGTTGAGGCACTTCTCACTGAGCAAATATTATTGAGTGGACAGTTGATAAGCATGTTCTGCCTCTGTCAAATTAGCAAAGCACAGGTGGAGGCAGAAGCTATGTTCATATTTATCTCTTTTCAGTGTCTTCCCATGAGTATCTCATGTAAAGCATGGTCCTGAGATTTTGAGTGAGGAAATGTCCTCTGCTTCAATTCTGCCTTCGCTTGACTCATCGCAACACCGCAATTTATCAACTCCTGCCCCATTCTTACTTAAAGACAATTGCTGCAGTGTAGGAAGGACACAGCATGAGACTCTTGCTATTTTGAGTGAATGGTTGTGAAAAAGATTTGAGGGTGCATTGCCTGCTCCATCCAGTTGAGGCAGGAGGTGAGCATGCCGTGAGCAGCTCGCGAAAACTTTCCAAGCTTCCGCACAACACGATTTGAATGAAGGGATGGAGTTGAGAGAGAAAGACGAAGAGTGTGTGATCCATTTAATCCAGCTGGAGAAAAGATGAAATGTGGCAGTACTCTGTGTGAGCGAGCGAGCAGAGTGCTCTTTCAAAAACTATCCCTCTTTTCGCTCATCTCAAGTTGCGAGTGCACAAGGTGCACAATGTGTGCATCTTGTGGTCTATGGATTCTTTTGGCTGGTCTGGCAGGATGGCTCCGCTCTGCGTTGCTCGACAAAAGGAAGGGAGGCAAGTGGAGAACTGCACTCCATCTGCTTCCATCTCACATTTTTCTCTGTCAACAAATCACTTATAGTTTTATAGCTCGTCTCCAGCGCCTTCTCCGGGTGATCGTCTCCTGGAGAAAGTTGTGGAGGCAGAGCAAGAACTCATTTCCAGATAATAAAACTCTTTTGCACTCCTTCTCCTGAGCGGAGCGGAGCTCGTCCCCGCCGACCATCATAATAATCCCAATAAAGTCGCAATAGTAACCGTTCCAACGTGCACAATAGATAGCTCGTATAAACGTCGGATCTTCTCTGCTCGTTTATTTTATCCAGGATGTCCTTCAAACGATGAGCACAGCGAGCAGTCTGGACATTGTTTGCTCACAAAACCCTTGCCGCAGAAGGCTGCATCCCTTGTCGTGGGGACAGGAGTGTGCAGCTCCTGCACAAGTTGGTTTAGTTTCTCCAGGAGCCCGCATCTCTTAATGCTCCTCCTACTACTAACTATGATGTGCATAATTCCTGGAGGCCGTTGTCACGGGCTCCCTCTCCACCTGACAACACATCTGAGGGGATCAACCCTCCTTCCTTCCCGCTCATTCATCACTGTTTAGCCATCAGCGAGGAGGAGTGGAGGAGAGAAGCAAAGAGCGTGATGAGCACGTCTGCTGACTTCGGAGAAAGAGCAGGATGGGAAGCAGATTGAGGGACCCCGCTGGCACCACCGCACCAACCCAGTCCTAAAAATAGACCCACTGCCGTTGCCTCTCCCTTTTCCTGTCCCAGCAAATAAGAAATTCATCAGAGCCAGCGTCGTCGCCGTCGTTTAGCCACAAACAAGGGAAACCTCAATAAAATTGGGAAAGGCAAGCGGCCTCGCATTCTTCCCATCCTCTCCTTCCTCTCAATGCGCCAACATCCTTTCCAATATCGATCAACAAAGTCAGAAAGGAGGAAAAATAATTGGTTGACTTTACTTTCCAAAATAAAAAAAATGTTGGAAGCCTGAGTCCCTTCTTTCACTTTCAGCTAAAAGGTAATAAATCAGGGAGCTAGCAAAGGAAAGTTTGATGCGCGTGCACGTCGTTGTGAAGAGGAATGAA
>JAHZNF010002373.1:0-13880 GCA_027744215.1 Troglopedetes dispersus
GAACGAGCTGTCAACTTCGATTCCTAAACCTGTTTTAAATCGAATCGGTGGTTGCACGATTCTTTGCAGAGTATGAGATACGTGAACACTAGCCTGACTGATTTCCATGATGCTAACTTTGTGTGCAAAATTGTGATTTGGATGACTACTAAGTCACCTGTGCTCTGAGACTGGTAGTGCGGTGGAATTTGTAAAGGTAATCTGAAAATTTTAGGTCGTTTTTTTGGTAGCAGGGCTTGAATTGAAAGGCCACGAATCGACTGCTTGACATTGGTTGACTTTTCCAGTTCGCTTGAAATTATTAAAATTTAATGCTAACCTGTAGTCACAATGACGACGTCGAAATTGCTAAACGATTTCAATTTGAACATAGAAACTGGATTTACTCTTGTGCTGACCTGCACATAGAATTTTCCTGAAAAAAGATAATCAATATTGGCTATACTTATCTGCAATGGCATCAGCCGATTCCGTAAGTTCGTAGGATGTCTGGTCTGAATTTATTTGAAGCTTCTGGAGTCATGTTAAAAAGCAAACCCAGGCTATATAGTCATCGAACAATAATATATGTTCTATGCTTAATAATGATAATTCAAAATTATAATCTTGTTTGAAAATAATTTATTTTTAAAGTTTCTTCTTATGCTCAAATGGTCCTTATAAATTCCAGCTACTTTCGATAAAGGAGTAATACGGCTAAAAAGATTTTCCGGTTAATGTGTCGTAGTACTGTTTCATATGATTTTATTTGCATATTACATCATAAGATTTCACGGCAATAATGTACTTCAACAAGATTTTGCCCAGCAATGTTCTGTCATAAGATTTCATGCGCATTAATGCTTTGTAATAAAATTTTATGACCAATTGTATTCTGTGATAAGACCATGCCTAGTTTTAGTCACCGTTCGATGCTTCACACCTTGCTGTGCTGGGTTTATTTAGCATCGAACTTGTTCGGTGATATATGAAGTCGTTCTGAGTGTTTGTCTGTCGCACGTCTGTCGTCTGCGCAAGCGAGATCACCGGAACTACAAGAAATTTCAAAATTCTGTTTTCACTGGAAGATTCCTCATCTTCCCTAGTTGTGCCTAAGCTTTTTTAATTTTTAAAAAAGTTATTTTAACTAATTATAATTAAAGAAAATGTGACATACCAATTTTCCCGTACAAATCGGCTATAAAGCAAATGTTTATTTATAATAAATATAATATTTAATGAATGAAATTTGTGTATAACATTGATCCGAAGTGTTTTATGAAAAGGTCTCATGCGCAGTAGTGTTCTGTGATAAGATCTCATCTGCCTAGCCGTTACATACATAGCCGTTACAGTGATGAGTATTGAATTTCTAACGGTTCTAGTGTTGTAGAGGCCATTTTTGATTGACAAACTAAAAACGGACGCCATATTCGAACTCAGGAGTTTCAAATTATAGTATAAACTGAAAATGGTTACAATTGGTGAAGTTTGCTTTTTTAAAGGTTTTTGCTCTTAACAGCCATATATGATTAAATAAACAAAAACTGACGCCCGATTCGGATTCAGGAGGGTCGAATGGTATTATAAACTGAAAATGGCTGGAATTGGTGAGTAGTATAATAGAGTGAGTGTTTGAGAGTTTCTTAAATGCATTCTCACTCTCCATGCTTTCTCTATTGAGCCCGGGTTTTATCCGAGAAAGTCCGGAAAAAATCCGAATTTTTTAAAAAGTCATTTTTTAGGGTTCTGGAAGCCCGCGAGTGATTTTGTGCTGTCCATTGCCTCAAAAAGAGAAGGAAAGTGTGTAAAATACAAAACACCTTTCCTTCCCCAAAGAGAAGGGCATCAAACAATTCATTGGTCAGCTCCAGTCAGATTTTTTCTTTTCTAAAAAGATAATCTTGATAATTTGCTGGTCAAGCTCTGAAAGCCAGAGAGAGAAAGAGAATGACGATGAACGAAAATTGCTTGAAGGGTGTGTGTACATAATATACACATGAACAAAAAAATCCACACATTTTTTCAATATTGTCAACTTTGTTGCTGTTCTCCACTTTCCGATACAAACCCACACATTCCAGCCTGTACAATAAGAGAGATGGAGCAAAACACCTTCCATTCCCCTCAGAGAAGAGCATCAAACAATTCATTGGTCAGATCAAGTCCGATTTTTCCTTTTCCAAAAAAATATTTACATAGTTTGCTTGTCAAGTTTTTCTCTGCAACCAATGAGCCTCTATAACAATAAAAGTGTAGTGTGTACATCATAATTAAATACAAAAAAGATTCTTCCGTTTTCACTTCAGTTGAGAGTCAGAGAGTGACTGCGCTACTCCAGTGCCTCAAAAGGGGAAGAAAGGAGGGTGTGAAATAAACAGCAAATTTAATGCAAAGCATTAAACCTGATGAGCTTCTTTCCAAAAAATACATGATTTCCTGGTAGTTTCTTTCCAACAGGAGTACGTGTATTTATAAAAAAGGGAGAAGCGTGAGTGTGTGTGCACATAATATACAGAAGGATAAAGTAAAAGGCACGAATTTTTCACTATTGTCACCTTTGTTATTATTTCCCCCTTTTTGAAAAAAATGGAAAGATAAAACTAGGGAGAGAGAGAGGGGGGATGACGATGAACGAAAATTGGTGTGTGCACATAATATCAACATGGACAAAATAAAATGCACACATTTTTTCAATATTGTCATCTTTGCTGCTGTCCTCCTCATTCCGAAATAAATACACACTCCAGTCTGCATAATAAGCGAGAGAGAGGAAGAGAGAATGATGATGAACGAAAATTGTGTAGTTTTTATTTTGGCTTCAAGCTAATAATCATTCAAGCCCATTGGTGTAGAAAAAAAGGGATCCAACGGATTTGGCATCGATCTGAGATAAGATCACCTTCCTGGTACAGCATGTATAAATTATTGTTTTTTTTTCCTCAAACGAACGGATTTGTAAAAATAGAAGCGACGATATACACATACGCGCATCATAAGCATTAAAATACCCAAGCCACAAAAAGGACGGTCACTTCCACCCTTCAAATGAAGATAATAAACAATAGCAATAAGTACATAAAATGTGGACAACCACGTAGACAGGCAAAGTAAGGAAGGGAGAAAAGCGTTCAGCATGTTAACTTGACTTCAGATTATTAGTATTTTTCAGATCCGATCTTTCCTTCATTACCTTTGATCTTCTAAAGTATCAATGTACTAAACTGGAGTGGTGACAAGAGCAAATTACCATTGCGTAGGGAAAAAGATGCTATTATTACGAAAAGCAATGCATGTTTACAAAAAATCACATTTATTCTGTGTGCAGGGGTGGCTAGTCAAATAGATGATAACGGAGAAAAAAGTTTTTTTTCTGTCTGGATTCAGTTTTCAGTGTCACTGGATCACCGGTCAGTTAAAATGAATCTGAAGGGAAAAGTAAACAAAACTAAAGCAACAATTTATCATTGAGTCAACCCAACAACCAATTCGAAGTGGAAAACATAATTGCCAGCTCGGACAAAACGGACCTAATAATGTAGCTAGATTAATTTGCTTATTTCCCCCAAAAGGGCTCTATTAGGGTCCACCGAGAAGGTACATATGTATATTTTCATACAACTATGTGTGAAAAAAAGTTGGAAGCTTGTCCTACACAAATCCAGTTGAAGCACATAAACCAAACACTTGGTTGTAGTAGAATAATGTATTATTTCATTTCGAAACGACAAATGTGGCGGTGTGTGGAATACATGTAAACTTACATACATTTAGTTTTTGCACATACATATGTATGTATGCGTTCCTGTCTGTTGTTCCATTTTGTAAGTTACCGATTGCATTACGACTTGCATTACGCTGTAAATGGGAGTAATCACAGAGACGTAAATATATTTTTCATTTTTTTGCTCAATTAACTGTCATATTTGAAACCATCACCGGGTGACATGATGACATGGTGGAATGGAGCAAATGCTGCAGTAATCCTCATTCACAAATTTTCAAAATGTTTATAACATTTTGATCACGGATTATAACACGAACCAGGTGAAAATGCGTAGTTTTTTAAAAAAAACTACACAATGTACCAGCAACACATCAATCAGTATACCTGCCATTGGATAAATATTTATTGTCTGTTAGAAAGTCGGACACGCACACACAGACAACACACACGCACGCACACACACATGGGAAAAGAAAGGAACAAGAGGTGAAAGCATAATCCCATGCAGCACACTCGCAGTTCGAAATCGCAGCGAGCTTTTTCGAAAGTATTGCGAGCCATAATCGTAGTAGAATCGAACTGGATTCGAATTCGAAAACCTGGGAAGTTTTACAATGACTGAAATTATTTGCGACTTCGCTGCGAATTCGCTTCGATATTACAATAGTTCATTAAATTGGGAATGTGATCCCTTCAGCTGTGGTAGCAGTCTTTGCATTTCATTTTTGTAAACATAGAAGTATTCGTGTTCTGTGATGTGACAGTTCGGAAAAGGACAGTTTCTCCAGACTTATTTTTATCTTTAAAGCTAAGCTAAGTTTATACTGTGTTCCTTTACGTCATTGTGAAATGTAACAACAAACATTTTGAAGCATTTTATCTACTGCAGGAACATTGTAACAAAAAATTTTGAAATGTGAAAAAAGTGAAGTCGCCCTCAACGAGTACAGTTACATAGCAGGAGCATAATGTTAGATTAAATCGGTATACGAATAGGAAAATGTGACAAAATATTAACAAAAAAGTAGTCTAATTATAGTCGATTTATAGCATTACTAATTCATCTGATTGATACTAATTAAAGTTACTGTCTCTTCTTTTTCACTGAAAACCCCTAGATCCAATAATTAAATAATGATTACTATTGTTTTAATATTTAAGAAACATAACTAAGCTTATTCCATCATATCGGCAAATTATATAGGCATAAATAATTTTCATCGATGTAGCTTCGAATTCGCAGCGAAGTAGCTGTACGAATATGCATTTAAACTTTTAGTACGAATCGAGTACTTCTCGCAGTTGAATCGCAGTGTGCTATTCGACTGCTACTCGCAGTCGAGTAGGCGGACATAGACCTACTATGAGACAGCTATTTGACTTCGATTCGAAGTCGAATAACAGTACTCGAAGAAAAATCGAATTACGAATTTTAAGTGCGAATCGAAGTCGATTTTACTGCTTGGTGCTGCGTGGGATAATAATATGTATGAAGAGTTACGCTTTTGCTCCTGTCAACATTTTTTTTTAGCAAACCAGCAGTGCCATACAACAATGCAATGTTTGTATTTAACGAAAAAAAGAGACAACAGCACTGGACTGGTCAGTTTCACATAAATAGCCAGATTGAGAATGAGCCCAATGTCAGTCCTTCTTTCACTGTTCTCACATTCGGAATCAGGACATCCGCCACACAAAAAATATTTTGTTAACATTAAGTGTCATCATCACTATTAAAAATGAATCCGGGAAAAAGGAGTGCAAGTGTAAAGAGAAAGGTGGTTTCGTCGTCATCTTCTTCCTCCAGTTCCTCGTCATCAAGTTCCTCAAGCAGTGAATCAAGTGACACGGAAGTCTTGGAGATAAAAGCCAAGGGGCAGAAAAAGTTACTGAGAAAGTGTAAATATTTGGACGATGAAGCAGAAGAAGACCCACGTCCTGAAGAAGTTATTGACCAGGACACTACAAGTAAAAAGTGGAAAAAATATAAAATTCCCCGTAAAGGAGAAAGCAACAAAAAAAGCGAGGAAACATCTTCACATGTGAAATCGCCAAAGGAGCAGCAGCAGTGTGACCAAACAAATTCGAAGGAAGAAGAACCTGGCAGCAGCACCACGACAACACGTGCATTAAATATTGCAGCTGCATACGAAGTTGAAAATGCAAAAATAAAAGAACTGTCACTTTACAAGGAACTTTTCCCAGTCGTCGAAGATGCAAAACAAGCAAAGTTTGATTTCGAGGTGATAACGAAGAGAAATGTCTCTTTACGCCAAGCCATGTTCAGGTTGGAAGTGGACCGGGAGAAGGAAAAAAAGCTTTTTCTCAGTTGTCCAATGAGAACAATGAAATCAGAGAAGAAGTGGCCTTGGTGGCAAGGAAAAAAACAAGGAGAAAGAGCAGCAGTTGCTGGAACAGTTGGACCGAAGAAATGAAGAGCTTGAAATGTGTCGTAGAGACCGTGACAAATATCGATACCGGTGGAATTGTGTGTTAGAGTTACTTCCACCCATGGCTTATCACTGCTTTGTTCCACACTGTGGTATGTCACAAACATTTCATGAGAAATTCAACGAAAATAAGAACTTGACTGAGTATTTTTATTATTGTTGTTGTTGCTATTATTCTATAAATTCATGAAACTATACTTTTATTTCAGGAGGCTTATATCGCTCCAGTGATGATCTGCGTCACCACCAGCGTCGCGAAAACCATGGAAGGAATAATTAGCAGCAGCCTCACCTGTTCACAAATGAATTGATTCTCATTATATTATTTATTTATACACTTTTTCAGAAATCTTAAGAAATGTCACCTAACCACGACCTAACCAAACCTACTAAGAAAATAATTTAAAAGTCAAGAATACTGTCGTGTCTTTAAAAAAACTTATTGTCATAAAGTTGTATTTTTTCTTATTGCCTTCAGAAAGAGAGGAAAGACTACTTTGAATATTTGCATTAATGTGTGTTATTTTAGAATGAGGACACAAACCTAACCTAGCCAACCACACAATAATAATATAAAAATCAAGAATGCATGCATCTTTGATGTCACTGTTTTAAAATATGCTTAATTTAATGCTATAAAGTTTTTTTATTGCCTTCAGAAAATGAAGAATGTCAAATCCGACAATTTATTTTTAACCACACACCTCCTTATCAGCACCTAAATGCATTGCATTTATCACATCTATTGCTTGGCATTTCTAAATCGTTGCATTTACATGTTGAAATGGAAAGAAAAATGAAAACTCGCATAAATGTGCGACAGTAAACACAAATATGAAAGAGAAAGAGAAAGCAGTAAAATGAACAAGGTAGGAACTTCAGGCAGCACGCTCCGCCTACAGGAAAAAAACAAAAGTGTTCCGCAGCCGCCATCCGGATTTGCTCCAGCCGAATATTGAAAGCTTGCTCCAGCCGAACTAAAATGATGCCCCATCCAAATATTGAAATCCTACTCCAGCCGATTGCTAAAATGCTCCGTCCGAATAATAAAACTTGCTCCAGCCGAATCAAAAACATGCATGAACGGAATAGCAACATGTTTCAGCCGAAAATAAAGCTAAACAACGGACGAAAACTTATGATATAAATCTAAATGTGTATTTATTCATTTATTTACACCTTTTAAGTCAAAGCCGCTACTCTTTTACATGCTGGGCTGTCAAACACACACACAGCACACGCATCATTTAAATTAAACCCCAAATATTAAATTGCTTTAAACGTTGCTCCTCTTCTTCCTTTTCTTTTATTCCCTTCTGGAACCCATAAGCCTTTTCAAATCGGAATGGATGAATCAGATCGTTTGTTATCATTAGCCCTGCTAGAGACTTGACTCGACTCAAAGCGACGTAGCTAAAATTTCGAAAGAATTCAATTTCCCCCAAATGAATTACGCATTTCTGCAGAGATAAGCCTTGAGCACGATGTAAGGTTGTTGCATATCCAAGAGAAAATGGCCAGTCGTGAACTGAAATGTAAGTTTCAGTTGACGGGTCGTAAATCGGAAATGGGAGTCTTGTAATTGGAACAGACTGGTCATGAAGGGAATTGCCCCTGTAATTATCAAAGATAACTGAAATTGCCGCAGGTTCACTGAGAAGAGGATCCTGTTCTGGATCATAAATCAACTGCGCAACAGTTCCCATTTGTCCATTCACTAATCCGGTGTTGACGTTAATGTTTTTCCGCAAAACGACTCGTATTCCAGGACCAACAAAGAGGGTAGCTTGAAAACCGAGACGTTGGGCATCCATTCGCTGCTGGAGGGGTCTCACTGGCACCCCTAACTCTCTGATTCTTGAAATGTTGTACATGTATACATCATAAATCCAGGGGTAAATTCTAATTGCATTCTCAAATTTCTTTTTTTCATTTGTAGTTAATCTTCCTTCGCAGCGGGAGGCCAGAACTGCCTGATCTTCCTTTGTAATTCGTTTGTTGCGAACTCTAGTAAGCAGATGCTCATAATTCGGATCTAGTTTCTGCCTCATGTTTTCCCTCAGTCTATGCACTTGATGAAAGCTTCGGAACAACTGGACACCCCGCCTCGACATATCGCTACCAACTTGGTCCAAATTAGAGATCAAGCTAACACCTGCTACGGGTATTAATTGCGCATCGTCGCCGCAAAGGATAACCGATCTGCCAGCAAACTCGAGTGGAGAATCAAATGCTTGTTTTAATTTTTCCGAGATGAAGTAAAACAGGGCGGCGGGGACCATGCTGTATTCATCAATTATTATAAGGTCTACATTTTCAAATTCAGCGATAAGTCGAGCAGATGGTGGTGATAACAGCACTTCCTCCAAATCGGATTGGAAGAATCCAATTCCAAATGCGTGATGAATCGTTGATCCGTTTACATTGAATGCGCTCGATCCTGTATAGCTCATAATCTTGTGAGTAAGATTTTCCTTTTCTGCTAGCTTTTGCAACTCCAATATAGTTATGCTCTTTCCGCTTCCTGCCTGCCCGATCAACAACAACTTGATTGGATTTTCTTTTAATGAAGGAAGCTTTAGTTTCATGAAGTTAATGAATTCCTCCTGATCTGATGACAGCTTGTGGGGAGGTGGTAGGAAGAGCTGCAACTTCTTGTACATTCTCCACCTCCCTTTCTCTCCAAACAAACTGCTGCAGCTCGGCTATTGTGTACTCGTCCGAGTATGCATTGTAGCCACGCCTCCAGTCGTAGGATAGGTCAATTTCCCGTTGTCCAAGCATGATGCTAATCAGCTTTGTGCACGAGAGTAGTGTGCTTGTGAGTAGATCAAAGTACAAAGCTGAACTGATGACAAGAATTGAATCTGATGTGGAACTATATGAGTTGCTCTTCCTTACCCCGACATAAATGAATGTGGAGAGATTAGCAGCTTCCTCATTCTTCTTCGAGTCTTTGAGCTGATCGCTACTGAAAAACGCGTGGAGAAAACAAGCCCAACCACTGCAAGCTAGTCATGGAAGGAAATAAACCAACTTCATCAAAACGAGAGTACGAGAAGCAGGCTGTTCATCCAACAGAAGCTGCGAAAATGGAACTTTTGCAACGGACAAGAGAAAAAATGGCTGATCCAAGCATTTCTGCGGATGAGTTAGCCAAGTGCGCGGAAACAATAAAAATGTTTACTCAAATTGAGAATGCTTTCCCTGAGCATGATAGAAGCCAGTACGAAGCAAGTCGATTTTCTTACACAAGAAGATATTCCATGGATTCCACTTGCTCCAAAGTTTCTCAAGATCGTACACCAGAATTTTGGAACGACGCAAAGGAATTTGAAAATTTAAAGTTGAAGAAGGGGATTTGTGAAAAATCACTTATGAAGTTTGTTTTCATTCTCAAAGAAAATGAAGGATACGATTCTGCCACAAGAATGCGAATTTCAATGTTTGTCATTCCAAAGTTGTTGGCAGATCTTGAGAATTTGATCAACGAAATTCAAACAACCCCTTTCAACAAAACTTTAAAACGGTTGGAGCATGAAGACGCAAAAGTGGAAGACAAGAACGATCCCAGATTCTGGAATCCCCACTTCACCGTTGTTACTGAAAGTGGCAACTTGAAGATAAGAGTCGCCAGATCGAAGGAGGGAATCTATTTTTTCCGTTTTTTCGCTCCACTGAGCAAGCCATCAGACCGTTTTCCAAATTGGAAGGGTTCAAAAATGATTCTCTTTTTGAATCAACTCAAGTGGTTCGTTGAAACACTGAAGCAATTTGTTGCAGATGAAGAAAACGAGATGGAAACCGAGTCAGGCCTCGAGACTGATGCTCCTGGTGACCTCGGAGAGGGTCACGATGAGGTGGACGGCTGCCAAATGTTGGAGTAGGCGGACGGAAGAGGGAGAAAAATTAAAATTGGAAACCAGATCAAGTTGCAGAAGGACTGATTAAATATTTCTATTAATTCTATAAATTCTACTAATCTAATCTAGTTTGGGTTGCTCCACAGGAGCATTCCCTTTATTGCTTAGCTATGTCGGTGGAGGATTGTATTGTCAGCTAAATTTATAGCATTGAATCTTGTACGGTAAATGTTTGGCATTCAATAAAGCTTGATTTGGTATAAAACTAAATCCTCTTCGTTTAGATAAATTCATTTCGATTCAGTCCGAGCTATGATCACAATGAAAATCCCATCAGGGCATGGTCAAGTCAAGTGCGGGGATTGTGCTGCTGAGTATTGTAACAAATGTACAGACTCCTCCATAAGCAAAAGATATTACATTTGCTCAAAGTGTGTTCACAAGCTTTTGTATCCGTTGAGATTTCACAAGTCATCTTGGTTTACGAAGCGACTATTGTCACAAAAACTAGAATGGGACGAATATGTAGACTTAGCAGAATCTCCATATTTCAAGGCTCTGCCACGATATTTAAAAACGTATTTATATTCTAAACTTGATCCTACCACTTCGGAGTCTGAAAAAAAGGCAGAGATACGTTTGCTGGTTGCATCAGAACTTAGAAAACTTGGGCAGATTCAAAATTTGGTAAATGATCCGGAAGACCCAGCCGAGCGGCGACCACTACGATTGTAAGTAATGAATCCAAACGAACCTTTGAGTAGGGAGTTTTTGGTACGGAGGGAGAGACGGGTATGACAATCAAGTATTGCAGTTTTTTTGTTCGCTAGAGGGTTGTAACTTTGAGTGTTCAAGGTACAAGTCAATACGATAGGCATAATGAGATCCAACATTTTTGTCGGGGCTGCCTAATTATTACTGCAAATCTCCAAAGACACAAGCAAACATGTCGTGCATCACCGCCAATGAGAGGAGCAGGCGCCTTCCTGCCGCAGAATTTAGAGACAGGAAGTTTCACGCTCGTAAATGGAACTCATCATGGTGTCATATCAGAGTTTAGGCACGTGTTTTCACAACGACAGGTGTTTGTCGAGTCGGCGTTTGAGCAAGTTCATGAAGATGTAAAAATAATAACTAAAACGAAAAGTTTAACTTATTATGACCTGATAATTATGTATTATTATTTTGCAGTTTTTTTGTTCGCTAGAGGGTTGTAACTTTGAAAGCTAAAGGCGGCCTTGAAAATGGACGTTTTGGAATTTAAAAGTGGAAAAGTGGATTCGCGTTACTTTGGAACAGTCTATGTGCCAATTACAAACGAAGGCCAAATTGATTCTGCCTTGCTATTTCTAGCGGATTTTATAATCAAGTCTATCAATCTATATGCAAACAATGCAAGTGGATTTTCAATTGATGGGATAATATTAATGGATATTACATACCTACAGTATAATCCAATTCGTGTTGGCTCGTTTATTGAACTGGGAGCTGATCTGTACCGAAAACGAGGATTATTAAACATTAAATCTGTGGGTGGGAATTGCTTCTTGTTGTCAGTTCTCGCTTCAATCTTTGAAGACTGGATTCGCCAGAGTCTTTTTGGAATAAAATCACACAGTGAACTGGCAAAAGTAGAAAAGGATAGATTAAAGCGGAGAATGGAGATGCCGGACACTTATTCGGACATTTATGAATACGTTACGTGCACAAAAATGATTGATTTTACTGGATTCGAAGGACCAGTGGATGAGAATCGCATAAGTATTTTTGAGACTCGAAATTCAATTAGCATAAATGTATATAAATTCGAAGGGTCACTGAAACCTCTGGTAATCACCACTACGAACTCCTCTACACATGTTAATCTCCTGTTGTTAAAGAAGGCAGTTGAAGATGAAAACGGAAGCAGCACAACTATCAAACATTTTGTTCTCATTCGTGATATTTCTAAATTTGTCACTGGAAAATCTGGGCAACGGAGATACTTATGCAAATGGTGTCTCAATATATTTAAAAATTCACTTTCAGAGCACGAGCAAATATGTAAATTACAAACCAAGTTAAAGTATAAATACCCTCCACCAGCAGAAGTCAACTACAAATTCAAAAAAATGCACATGCTCTTGGATACGCCTTATCGAATTTACTATGATTTTGAAGCGTTTTGCCGGCCGTACCACGGATGCGAAGAGAATCAACTCGACTCGGGAGATTTTTCTTTTACAAAGAAGGTGGCCAATTTATCGGTAGCAGCTTATGGATTGCTGGTGATTGGACCTTGCGGCACTGAAATGTACAGCAGATTTTATAGCGGACCAGATGTTATGGAAGATTTTTTCACTTGTTTAACTATTCTGGCTGGCACAATTTATAATTTATTAAAAACTCTGCAGTATCCAATCATGATTACCGAAAAAGAGCTGGCAATTCACCGCCTAAGACGCGAGTGCGTTTACTGTGGAGAACTGTACTCTGTTTCAAACCCAAAAGTGCTCCACCACCATCACCAAAAGAAGAATGCACCCGTAATATCTTGTTGTAATAATTGCAACCTACAAATTAAAACCACCTTCAAGATTCCCGTGATTGCGCACTGTGCGTCAAGATTTGATCATCAGTTTATAATTTCTTCAATGTCACGGTACTTTTGTCGTCAAGTCAAGATTATTCCAAAGAACTCTGAATCATTCATCGGAATTGAGATAAATAACTGTCTCCGGATGATCGACTCGTTTCAATTTCTTCCTGCAAGTTTGGCTACTCTGGTCGAACGACTACAAGGTTCGCCAGATGCATTCAAATTGTTGGATTCTGGCTTTAAGCATCACAAGGACGTAAGCATTCTTCACCGAAAAGGCGAGTTTCCTTATTCTTGGTATTCTGGACCACACTGTAACGATTTCGTTGGATTGCCGTCTCGGCAAGATTTTTATGACACCCTGACGGAATCAGAAATTAGTCAGGAACGATATGATTACGCATGGAAAGTGTACAACACCTTTGATTGTCAGTCATTCCTGGATTATATGGAAACGTATTTACGCTGTGATGTTTACCTTTTGGCGGAAGTTTTTGAAAGTTTTGTGAAGCTTTGTATGAAAGAGTACAAGTTGAGCCCATCTCACAGTTGGTCTTTGCCAGGTTTCTCTTATGATGCTTGTGGTTTTCTGAGCAGACTTGACTTTGAATATTTACGTGATCCATCCCTGATTAAGATTCTACAGGAGAATATACGAGGTGGAATGAGTTTTGTAAATAAGAAAAAGATTACAGCAAAAAGTGAACGGCTGGGAATGGAAATGGAGCCTGGTGAAAAGGAAACGGAATTACTTTATTATGATGCCGTTAATTTATATGGGTGGGCACTCATGCAGGACGTGGGTTATAAATCGTACAGGAAGATGGATGATGCAGAGGTCGCAAATTTTAATTGTGCAGCACCACCGCACGGGACGGGAAAAGGTTGGATTATTATATGTGATCTTTCGTACCCCACCTCACTTCACAACTCACATAATATGATGCCAATGGCTCCTCAAAAGGAACAGGTGAACGAGACAGACATGTCACCATACCAACGCCATCTACTGACCACCTTCATGCAAGTCACTTGCTACTCCGTTTGGCGCCCAAAAACTTTTGCTTACTTTGCGAGATAATAAATCTTACGCAGTATACTATAAAAACTTGGAGTTTTACCTGAAACATGGATTAATCTTAACGAATGTGCACTCAATATATGAATTTGAAGAAAAAACCAATATTCCGAAATTTTATATATTTAAATAGTATGCTCCGGCGCGAATCCAAGGATGAGTTTTCTAAACAACTGTGGAAGCTAGCCAATAATTCAATATTTGG
>JAHZNF010002373.1:13907-24713 GCA_027744215.1 Troglopedetes dispersus
AATTTTATATATTTAAACAGTATGCTCCGGCGCGAATCCAAGGATGAGTTTTCTAAACAACTGTGGAAGCTAGCCAATAATTCAATATTTGGGAAGCTGTTGAATGTAAAAGCAAAGAATGAAGTGGTCTTTTGTGACTCTAGAACAAGAGCACTCGAGTTGCTTTCGCGTCATAATTTTATAAATTGTACTATACTAGACTCTGACTTGACTCTCTTTCACATGGAAAGAGAAAAAACCTTATTTGATAAAGCCTTTCTCGCTGGATTTTGTATTTTGGAAATTACAAAGCTACACATGTACAAATTATACTATGAAGTTTTGAAAAGGAAATTCAACTGTGAAATAGTTTTTTCGGACACTGACAGTGGAATACTGGAAATACATGGTGAACCGGGCTCTTTTGAGAAGAAGCTGAAAGAATTAAGTAACTATTTTGACTTTAGTACATTCCCAAATGACCACTTTCTTTACGACGACAGAAATGCTGGTGTACCTGGCTCCTTGAAGATTGAGAACCATGGATTACTACAGTTTATTGGAATTCGATCAAAATGTTATTCTTTGCTAACGAAATGTGCTACATGTGACACTCAAATTGAAGTGGGTGAGTACTGTAATGAATGCAATGCAAAATTGGCCATCAACAAGGGCAAAGGAGTACCAGTAATTCAGCTCAAGAAACTCCCCCATCAATTTTATAATGAGGTTATCGAAAGTGAAAAACTACACTACATTGAAGGCCGGCGTATTCAGAGCTTAAAACATTCGCTGGAAATTGTAAAGTTTAAAAAGATTGGATTTCACAATCTTGACACGCGAAGATATTGGCTGCAGAATGGGAGTAGCTACGCATTTGGCCACGTTGATGTGATGAATAAAGACGTGCAACATTATTAAGATTTAGTTATTAACGTGCTGTGAACGAAGGCGGAAGGACACGGCTTGTTTCCAATGGAAGAAGACGATATTATTGAGCTACGGTGGCGTCATCCATTTACAGCGATTGTAGCCGCTAGTACGTGCTCGGGAAAGACTTCCCTCGTTTTAGACCTCATCAGACGAAGGGATGAAGTGATTACACCAAAAGTTGATAAAGTTATTTATGTATATAGTGTTTGGACTCGACAATTTGAAGATTTTCAGAATACAGAAAAGGATGAGAATGTAATTTTTATTAAAGAACAAGATCAGGTGGAGCATCACGTGGGAAAAGGTGAACCCACTCTACTAATTTGGGATGACAAGCTTTTGGATTTCAAAACTAAGCAACAGAATGAATACATCACAAGGTGGTGGACTGTGCTCGCTCATCACTTGTCGTGTTCTAATCTACTAATTTCGCATAATATGTTTGAAGATGGCTACAGAACACTAAGCTTAAACACAATGTACTTTGTAATTCTCAAATCTGTGCGTTGCAAGTCTCAGTTGGCAGAACTTTCAAAGCAGACTCACCCAGGCAAACAAAGTTTTTTAGTAAAGTGCTACGATAGGTGTGTAAAAGAACCTTATCGTTACTTATTAATCGACCTCCATCCACTCCAAAAGGATGAGTACAGGGTTCGCTCTCACATATTTTTTCACCCAGACCTGGAGATTTATGCACCACCCCCACCACCATCATCAGAATGAGTGTTCTCGAGAATAAAGACTTTTTGGAACAGTTTGTCAAGTGCTCCAGGGATACTCGAAGCACTTTGCTGGAAAATGCAACGCCGGAAGAAATCAGAGCAATACATGATTGCGTTCTTAATTGGAGGGAGGGGGACACGACATGTGCAAAAAAGATAAAGTCATGTGCCGCCAAAACAACAAGTCTAAGAAATGTGAAAAATGCGTGTCCGAAGCGACTGATTAGACTGATTAAGAGAAAGCAAGAGTTTGTTGTACCCATAGTAGCTTCGTTATTGGCACGAGCACTCCAAGAAGCAATTATTTATCTTTATACGGCTTGCTGAGTTTTGGGGAAATGGAGGACATTAAATCTCATTACATTGTTTTGTCCAGCCAATCCGCCCGTTCACAGCAATCCTCAAACAGTTCTGCGGATTTTATTACAACCTTCCAAACTCCCATCCTGTTGAAAGAGAATGCTTACGAGCTTGGACTGGCAGAATTATTTTACAAACCTGCAACGAAACTATTTGGACACAAAGAAAATGACAATAAAGTCACACTGGTGAAGCACCCTTCATCACAACTATCTGTAATTCGAAATGGCAGCCTGGCTTCTGATGTTCACGTTTTTAATTCTGCTTCAAAACAAATTGGAATTGAAATAAAAATTGATCAAAATGGCTTTTGCCTGATTTCTCAGTCATATGGAAGTCAGTCAAACTTGATTCTAACCGAAACTTTTAAATTAGTGTTTGGATTTCTACACGACCGTTATACCGGATCATCTTACAAGGGGGAAAAAAGGTGAACACAAACTACTACGACTCTTTGTCAAAGGAAACACATGTCTCTGCACTTCTCTTTAATCCTGTTGGACGCCTGAAAGCTGAGTCGTTTTTTGTAAAACGGAGATTTCTGCCGTCTGACGTGTTGACTTACAATTCCACAAATACGAACCTTGGAATTAATATTCAAATTGAGTATATTGTAAGAGATGGCCAAATTCACTACAAGATTCGTCATGCATTCGGAAAAGATTACGGATTTCGACTTGACCCTGAAATTAAATCCCTTTTTGGATTTAATCAACTAGAATACCCAAGTTCCGAAATCACAGCGGAAAACGCAGTGAATTCAAATTATTATGCTACAATTCCAGTTGGTTCTCGAATGCGAATATCAGTTTACAGGATAGCTGAGAAGCATACCATTACAATTGATGAGCCTTTTGAACATTCGGCGGACGGTTTTGTAACTAGCTTCAATTTGGCCCTACTTAACAGTGACATCTCAAATAGCTACTTGACAAGTAGTGGGTCCAAAGTTGATTACCACTCCCTTGGGCCAATTTACTCATTACAGCCTAGTAGTCGCATCTGTGATATACTTGGAA
The DNA here is from genome assembly GCA_027744215.1 of Troglopedetes dispersus. Taxonomy (NCBI): domain Eukaryota; kingdom Metazoa; phylum Arthropoda; class Collembola; order Entomobryomorpha; family Paronellidae; genus Troglopedetes; species Troglopedetes dispersus. The sequence continues at coordinate 16,921 of JAHZNF010002373.1, forward strand.
CAAATGAAACGGAACTCTTGCCAGGATTCTCATCAAGTGAATTCGATCCCTACCGTGAAAACAAATTAATTTTCGTGAGCACAAATGTAACATCCCCCCAAATTGTGGATTGTTCTAGGGAAAACATTATTCGTGTGGTTCCCCATCTCCGTCGAGAAGAAAATGAGCACATTTTATGTCAACCAGTGTTTTATTCTCCTTTGTTGGGAAACAATATATCAGCCATAAGAGTTCAGCTTCATAATGAGAAGAGAGAAATTATTACGTTTTCAGGCAACACAACAGTTGTCTTTCATATTCGTCCAATTACATTTTGAGGAATGATTGAGTATCATACATAGAGCTAATGCACATGGGAACGCGAGAGCACTTGCATTCTAAAAGTCAATCAAGAAGCACGCCAGATCAACTAATGTCTCACTAATACTGGTCACAACGCCAACAACAACGTCAAAAAATGGACCCCACAGTGTACAAAGTAGTACCACTTAAGCTTTATAATTCCCTAATTTCAAACAGGGAAACTGAAACAGTGGAAACGACAGATTTGCGACATCACTTTAATAAACTTTCTGAAGATGAAAAGAAGAAGGCGGATGAAATTAGCAGGATAATCAAATCTCGACTGGGATTGGAGTGGGATGCAAATGGCGATACAAAGTACGGAACCAAAGAATTTAACATTTGGGCCTTCATAATCTACTGTGTGAAAGGTGAGCCTGCGCCTGAACATCTGTGGCGGGACTTTATTTCAATTACTGTCTCAGCCAGAATCCCTCGAAGACTTTTATCAAAGACGGCCAAACTCGACCTCCGATTTATTAAATAACGCCATGACGCTCGATCCAAAATACATCAAGAGAGCGTATGAAAGCCTGGGCCAACCTGGGAGCTTTTCCTCGCTTCACAGTTTCTGGAAGAACAGAAAAATTAAGGACAAGAAAGGATTGAAGAAAATTTTGTCTGAAATCTACACGTTTGCCTCACATTACCCAATTCGAAAGAAGTTTACACGAAGAAAATTAATAATTCAAAAGCAAAATTTTTTATGGTCCTCAGACTTGATCGATTTTCAGAAATTTAAATACAGCAACAAAAATTATGCTTATCTAGTGGTCGTAGTGGACGCGTTTTCAAAGAAGTTATACCTTGAGCCAATCCGAAAAAAGGATGGCATCAGCATGACGACAGCGTTCAAGCGTATATTTGCAAGAGCAAAAGTAAAGCCAGCTCAGCTATTTGTGGATCGTGGTTCTGAGTACTACAACAAAACGTTTAAGGAATTCATGCAGAGAAATAAAGTGCACATGTACTCTAGTTATTCAAAGACCAAAAGTTTTCTCAGTGAGAATGTTATACGTACCATCAAGACGAAAATGGCTCGCATTTTAACACACAACAATTCGAAAGTTTGGTACACTCATGTGCAAAAGCTGGCCGAATCAATAAATCGGTCCTATAACAGGAGCATCAAGATGGCGCCCAACCAAGTTAATAAAAAAACGCAAGATCAAGTTTTATTGAATCTGTACACTAAGTTAATTTTAAATAAAGTCCCCCAACCTAGGTTTAGTGTTGGTGATATTGTACTTTTGGGGAAAAATAAGCTTCACTTTGAAACATCGTACACAAAGAACATTAATTCTGAGCCGTTCAGAGTGACTGAAATTCTAAACACCTTTCCAGTTCACACGTACAAATTGGAGGATCTCAACGAACCACCAGATAAGCTTGCTGGATCTTATTAAACTTTAATTCTGAGCCGTTCAGAGTGACTGAAATTCTAAACACCTTTCCAGTTCACACGTACAAATTGGAGGATCTCAACGAACCACCAGATAAGCTTGCTGGATCTTATTATGCAGAGGAAATGTTTAAAGTTGACCTAGAAGCGTTAAAGGATTGGAAGAACCCCACCAGTCGGACGAGACGGTCACGGGCCACCTAATATCACCTGACAATTTAGCTCTCCAGCTTAGTCCCATCTTGTCAATCACCTGAAGAGCACAGCGTCAGGTGTTGCAACTCAGTTTTTAGAAAAATCGCCATCTTTAATTAATTCTTCTGTTGACTTGTTTACTCCTGCTCCCACCGATGTAAGCTTCTCTCACGCTGATTACCATGCGATATTCCCTTCGTTCTCATCACCTGACAATTTAGCTCTCCAGCTTAGTCCCATCTTGTCAATCACCTGAAGAGCACAGCATCAGGTGTCGCATGAGAAGAGAAAATGAGAAACGTTGAATGTAATTCGAATACTTGCTTTTTGGACGGACCAAAAGAAAACATGAGGGGCCAAGGTGGACTGCTTCCCAGTTCCGGCGATTCACTTCTTCCTCTCAGAAATATTTCCAGTGGTCGAATTAATAAACGAAAATCAACAAAGCCAAGGAAACATTTAATTAAAGGTGGAGGTGGTCTTTCATCCAGTCACTTTTCAAACTTTGTCAAGAGCGCACCTGCTAATCGCCGCCGCCGCCGCAAAACATCAAACAAGAAAAAAACCAAGAAAAGGAGTAAAGCACCAAAGTTTAAAAAGAGCAAAAAGAGAAAATCAAGGAAAGCAAAATGAGTTCTCAGTTTTTAGAAAAATCGCCATCTTTAATTAATTCTTCTGTTGACTTGTTTACTCCTGCTCCCACCGATGTAAGCTTCTCTCACGCTGATTACCATGCGATATTCCCTTCGTTCTCAAATTCGTGATGATCCCATGGTCCCCACAGAATTTAATATTCAAGGGAATCAAAGTTCATACTTGGATCTAGCAAATTCTTTCATTTATCATCGTGTGAAAATTACTAATTTGGATGGAACGAACCTGGCCGCCGATAAATTGGTCGCTCCATGCAATTTATTTGCTGATGCTCTTTACGAGTCGTGTGAAGTGTACCTACAAGGCACTTTATGTTCAAAATCAAGTTCACACTATGGCTACAAAGCTTATATTCAAAAAGTATTACCGAGTGGAGAAGGAGCGAAAGCGACATTTCTTTCCGAGGCAATTTTTGCCAAGGACACTACACCAGATATTTTTGAACTTTCGAACACTGGGTTTGCTAGTCGGCTAAAGTATTGTAAACAGTCAAACTCATTTGAGGTTATTTTACGACCAGCTGAGGCTCTATTTCATCAGAATAGATTCATCATCCCTGGAGTTGACGTGTTGCTGAAGCTTCGTCGTGGACAAAGCCAACTCTGCCTCGATGGAAAACTAGCTGACACTGTAACTACTTTTCCAGTACAAGATTGTATTTGAGGAAGCCATCTTTTACTGCAAAAAGGTTGACGTGTCACCCGAGATTTCAAGCTTGCACCAAGCTCAGCTCAACAAGGGCAAGAAGGCACTTTACCCCGTCCGGTTTGCTGATGTTCGGTCATTTCACATTCCGTCTGGCGCTCAGTCAGTGGTTTCCGACTCTATGTTTACCAACAGCGTGCCAGAGATTATAATAGTTTCCCTTGTGGACAGTGAAGCCTACAATGCAACTATAAAAAAGTCGGCATTCAACTTTCAACCTTACAACTGCAGTTCTATAGACGTTATTGTGGATGAGGTCCCGGCGGTCTACAGGAATGTCACATTTGATTTTGCGTCTAACCAATACCTGTTGGGCTACCACTCTCTCGCAACCGTTGCTAATGTTTTCGATGCGGGAACTGGAATTACAAGAGAAGACTACCGCTCCGGGGGCTTTTTCTTTTTAGTTTTTCAACTTTCGAGTTCAAACGCGGGCAACAGATTCCACTTGGAACGACGAGGCCAGATTAAAATTGTTGTAAAGTTTTCAAAGCAGCTCGAGAAAAGCTTGCATTGTATAGTTTATGCTCAGAACCAAGGAATGATTTCAATTGACGCCCATCGTAATGTTCAAGTAGATAGCACTTTGTAAATTATGGATGAATTAACTTTAAATAAGATTTTGAATTGTATGTCACGCGAAAAAACATTTAATTATTATGTAATTGCCAGAGACGAATTTAATAAAGTAAGATATTGTAAGCTTCCTGCAGTAATTATCTATAATGTATCTCAGCGTGGCGAAGAGGGAAAAAGTAGATAGCACTTTGTAAATTATGGATGAATTAACTTTAAATAAGACTTTGAATTGTATGTCACGTGAAAAAACATTTACATATTTTGTAATTGCTAGAGACGAATTTAATAAAGTAAGATATTGTAAACTTCCTGCAGTAATTATTTATAATGTATCTAAGCGTGGCGAAGAGGGAAAGCATTGGTCTAGTATATTTGTATATAAGCTAGCTTCTTCAATAGTGGCAGACCACTTTGATAGCCTAGGATTTCCATTCTCAATGTATGGCATTCAGCTTCCCTCTTTCATACAGAAAATTAATAGTAATATTAGGCGTGTCCAGTCTCTGTTCGGTTCAGTGTGTGGAATGTATTGTGTGTATTTTGTGTATTTTAGGTTACGTAATTACAGTATGGAGTGGATTATGCACAAGTTTAATTCAAACTATAATGTAAATGATAGGAGGGTGGAGCGAATGTTTCATCGTGTATCTCATAAATGTAAATCATTTACAACTCGTACTTGTGGGAAAATGCTTGTCTGTAACTGCAAAACATATAAGAAGCTGTTTGAATAAAGTCTAGTCTCATTTCATGTTTACATCTCGGTAGAGAAAGTCTTGTGTTTGTTACTACTCAATACTGGTCACCGCTCTTTACTCTTCACTGCTCTTTGCACTCAACTCACTGCTCACTACTACTACTACTACTACTACTACTACTACTACACAGCTACTAGCATATAATTAACATGGAAGATATCAAAGCTAGATGGGTACTTCCAGAAATCAAAATGAAAGAAGGGCATGAAGACTCGTTATTTTCAGTTTTTCAAGATTGCTTTCAAGTGGCGGCCCGTGACCTATTCAAATCTCAAAGCAGGCATGTATTCCCGGAGCCTTGGTACGAGGATTTACTGGCGACACAAGCAAAACTCTTTTCCGACTCGCAAAATTTTAAAGATTCGCTACAAGCTTACACCAATTTGCTTGAAACACAAATTAAAACTTGGTTTGATGAGTTGACGTACACCAAAAAGGCGTTATTTCACGCATCACAGCTTTGGCTAAATGAATTTCAGGACTCCACCTCAATCATAACTCTTACTTCCTTATTGGCTATGCGTTACTTTTATCCGGAGCATGTGGCCAGAGCGAGACAGGAGCACCCAACAAAAACGAATATTCAATTGGTTGACACGCTGCTGGAAAGTTACCCGTTTTTAATTGGATTAGATAGGGAAATTTGGACGGTTTTATGCTCCGATCCTCAACAGCTGTTACTTTTTATGCTCAAAAGGCACTCTGACGGGCTAACTTTACAGCAACGATGCAAGCAGTACAGGGAGGCTAGAGAAGGGTCAAAGGCGTTTCTTCCGCTGAACCCAGCTCCGCCTCCTTCTCCCACCATTAAAACATGTGAGTACAAGGAGGACGAGTTATCCTGCATCAAGCTAAATTGGAGTAAGCAATGGATCAAACCTGACACATCCTCATCATTCAAGCGGCGAAAACTGTAAGCATCAAACCAGAACATTAAATGTATTAAAATTGAGTGCACTTTCATTTCTTGCTTTCATTTACTCACAGAGACTCAACGCAAGCAGACATGACGGTATGCATATGATAATGCGGACCAAAGCAGCACCACCACTTCCTTCTAAAAACTACTACTACCACTACTACCACTACTACTGCCACCACCACCCCCGCCGCTTCCATGCTATTTCAATTTAATAAACATGAATAATTCCTTTTTAGAGTCTGCACATTTAATAGAAAGATTTAGCTCAAGAAGAACAAACTGCCCAGGATTCTTGCTTTTGTGTGAAGCGGAAAAGATTGCAGTTTACCCCAACCCTTCAGAGTTCCAGGAGGATCAGTCATCGGGGAGACCACTGACAGTCGCTTGTCCGCACAAGTAAAATTGTTGCCAGCCCGCTGCTGAATTTGAATACTATTTCTTTTCAAAAATTTGTACGGGAGTCTTATCGGTGGAAGAATTAGAATCATATCGACCAGAAATTGAGTCTTGTCAAATAAAGAGGCGGCGCTTGTTAGATGGAAACGTGCCGGAATGTGTGTGTACACTTGTAAAATATAATGCGACAGAGTTTCAGGAGTTGATGCAAAATAGCATAATATCTGATAACTTTTTAATTGACCCTCTGAGCCGCGAACACAGTCACGAATGTGAGTTGTTAATTTCAAAATACACTTTTTTAAAAGGATTGCAAAGCAATAAATTCACTATTGAAGCCTGGACCGACCTCTGCATGAACAACTGGAGGCACGCCACTTCCTCAGATTTTATTAACAAGTGTTTGAACCCATTTCAATGGTCAAAGGACACTTGCATATGGAATACTACAAGAGTTAAACCGTGGCCACCGAAGCAGTGGTTGGTGAATTACAGACCCATCCTCTCAAAATTTGGTCACTGGAAATTTTGTGGTCGCGGGATTCCAGAAAATTTAATTGCTCCACAGTTTTTTTGCTGCTCGCGAATGAATAATTATCTTCAAGAAGCGTCAAAAGTCACTCCATTAATGTACATTTAATTCTATAAATAAAACATGGAGAGTGCGGGTAGTGTCCAAGATTTCCAGAGAAGCTGTCAGTTGATTAAAAATTATTCTATTGTGAGAAGTGGACCTTGTGCGGGGTTTGTGTTGCTGAGGAAACAACGTGGTGACTCGTGGAACTATACGTCCCCGGAGGCTGGCACTGATTATGACGAGACTTCAAAATTACCCTACACTGCCCCCTGTCCTCACTTCCGGCTCTGTCAACCAACGGTGGAACTTGAATACTACTTTATCGCGTGTGTAGCGAATGGCCATCTCACTGCAGAGGATTTGAATAGTTGCAGGGCGGAACTGAGTCTTCATCGCTACTTTTTCGCCCTGTCATCATGTGTCGGGTTTCGGCTGGAGAAGGTGGGTTTGGGTGGGAGATCAGCGGATTTCAAAATTAATTATTGCTGGAGTGACTGTCAAGGACAAGAATGCAGCCAAGCTCTAAGTTTTTATACTCTGCAAACTGGAATTAGAAAAGGTTATTTTCCTGAGAAAATGTGGGAATACTTCACTCAAAGTTCTTGGATAAAGAAAAGTACTGAAACTGATAAGGATTTTGTAAATTATTTGTGGAATGCAACAACTTGGTATCATCATCCTTTTGTTTGGAATCCGTTTAAATCCGTCCCGCTCAGGGTGATTCAGTGGCAAAGAGAATTTCCGGGATACGTACCTCCACTGGGTTGGTTTAAACAGCAGTGGCCGCGTGGACAAAAGTTTAAAAAGGATGGCACGCCAAAAGGCATGTACATTAATAAAAGAAATTATGTTAGCTATTGTATTAGTTTCCCTAAGACTTACCTTAAGCATCCTAACATGTCTCTGATTTAATCTGCCACATTTCTGTGCAATGTACATACTGTGAACAATAAAATTACTTTAAATACTAGCATTACATGTGTGATGATGATGATGACTATGATTTACATTGATTTGCATTTATATTACACGTAAGAATCCGTTATTGCATCAACATTCATAATATTCGGCTGTAGCATATCGGAGTGGCGGCTGACGGGGTAGCTGTCAGGTGGCGGCTGAAGGGGTTGCTGTCGGGTGGCGCACGTACCACTGGTACATTTTATTATTATTATTAGTATTGCTGTAAAGCTGGCAAGAGCGAGTAAGTGGTTCAATGAGAAGGAAAGATTTGAGGGACAATAAATAGGGGTGGACACAACA
>JAHZNF010002375.1:0-21392 GCA_027744215.1 Troglopedetes dispersus
CACAAGTGGAGACGGAGATATGTGGAACTAGTGGAACACAGAAAAAATATAAAAATGGGATCATCATCTTCTTCTTCTCCACTTCTGTGTTCTTTTTTTTAGGGAAGGAAAAAGAAGAGAAATTTAGCCGGGGAACAAGGGAGCGACACGCAGGTTATCCGTCATTTTCCTGACATCTAAGTACACACAAGACATTGTAAGAAGGCAAGTAAGTGGAGGTACACATCACATCTCACAAAAAAATACAATACTGACATGCGAGAAAAGTGAAAGAATAAAGAAAGAAAGGGGACCCACATTATTATAGATCGATGGCAAGGAGTGGTGTCAGGATGCGTCTTTTTTATGTAACCAGAGGAAGAAAAAAAACACTTATCCAGTTGTTCTTCTTTCTACGTACATAGACCTGATTGACACTCAAAACAGAAAAAAAAGAAGAGGAACCGTGTCATGTCTTTTCCTGTTTGAAGTATATTTTTTAGGAGGAAATCAGAGAAGAGCTCAAAGGAAAAACCTGGAATTTTTTAATAAGCGCAGCAGCAACAAAAAAAGATTATTTACTCTTTTTTTTGGTAGTAGCAAAAATGTAAACAAGGACCTTTTTTCTACTTATCACATTACACAGAGTTCTCTCTTTAGTCATCATGATAAGCGTGAAAAACGTATAACAACAGGTGAGGCATAAGATAGGTATACCTATAGGTATACCTACATATCAACCAACTAACTTGTTTTTTTTTGGCTTGCGGTGTGTGGTAGGTAAGACGGAATGAAAAATGAAGAAAAGATGTATATTTTATGGTGAAAAAATGGTAGCAATTTTTCTTGTTTGAAACGCAATCCAATTACGAAGCGCCGTCGCCGCGCAAAAAATAAAAAAACATGAATTGATAGGGTGGACTTCTCCCAAATGGAAAAATTGCACAGACATTTTAATATTATTAATAAAGCTCGTTTCGTTCTCATCTGACCACAGCCTTTTCTTCCATTCTGCAGAAAAGTGGAGCTTTTCACGCATAAAAAAAGGTACATACATACATGATAGCTGATTCATTTTTCACAAATCTATATCATTTCGCTCAGTCATGCATGCATGCATATATTTTTTTACAAACAAAAAGTTATTGATCCTGTGATTACGATTAGGTATGAAAAATTATGATGATCAAGAGTTTGTGGCATGATAAGAATGCATTTACTATACTTTTTTTGTGCTGTCGGCGATTTGAAAAAAATTGGGTAATATATATACTCCTCAGCGAAAAAAAGGACGCTTCATCTTCTACGATGATGATCAAGTGTATACTTTTTCTTTAAAAAAAGGAGGAAAACCTACAATTTTCCCTTCCTTGCTCCACACACAAGACACACGAGCACTCTTCCATTTTATGAACCGCAGGAGCAGGAGCAACACTAGATCACTTTTTTTTTTCAGGACCGCGACGCGACCGACAACGATGATGATGATGCTGGACAACATAATAAATGAGGGATTGTCAGCACAAGACAAGTTGATGCTGACAGGTTACCTCTTGCTTAACATACGACTACCAACCAGAATCACTGAAAATACGACCGAAAAATAAAACTAAACTTATGGCTCGTTTTTTTCTTCTTTCTTGGCCTGTCCTCATATGATTATCGTAAGATTTTTTTTGGGTGGTTTGGGATTCTTTTGGTGGTGGTGATGTTCTTGTTCTCCTTTTTGCTACAATAATTTTTTCCCCAGTTCCACCTGAAGCAAAACTGGCAAGAAACATCATCAGCGGAGCCGTCGTGGTAGTTGGTGACCTCCTCGCCGTCCTTTAGCAGCAACAGCTGTTGCTGCGAGAGTGAACACAAAATGAATGATTTCTGTCAGCTCACATTTTTCACCTTATCAGCCACTCAACCAAAAACGAGAACATCTATCTACCTTTATTTTTATGAAGAAGAAAGGGATAAAATATAATTCAATCTTGACAATCTCTTTGTTTTCCAATTTCTTGATGGTTGGTTGGTGGGTGAGGAGGGTGATGTGTGCTATCAGAAACATTGTTTTGTTTTGTTGTGACACAAAAAAAATGATGATAAGTGACCAAATGTGCGTGGGACACTTTTCCCAAGAAAGAAAAGATGAAAAATGTTGACGAATGAGAGAGCTGAACTGAAAATTGAATGGAATATTTTGCCTTCTCTCAAAAAACTTCTTGGCACTTGCTCCACTTCTGTCGAAGTCGAAACCCTCATAATGAATTGCGTTTTTTTATCGCAGCAGCCGAATAAGGTAAGAAAAAAAATGTTGAAAACCTTTTTTTTTCTTTCATCAATTTTTTCTCCTTTTAAAAAAAAGAATGGCAAAAGCACGACTGTTTTACTACATTTTTCCCTCACCAAAACAAGTAGAATTGACGAGCTCACTTATTTACTTTCGTGCGATTTTTTTTGTGAAACAAAAAAAACCGTTTTCTCGTCAAAAATCCCACCAAACCAGAGTAAGTAGATTAGCTTCGCCACACGAGAAACAAAAAACAAATGAAAACTGTCTAAAAACAACAGAGAATAGTCTCTGTTGGCAAATTTTCCTTAATTTACTCAGAGATCAGGGACCCGACAATAATGGTTCACCAAACAATGTAATAAAACGACACCTTATTTTCTTGCCCATTGTTTGTTTTTTTTTGCCTGTGAAACATCAGAGCAGAGCAGTCCAAAAACAAAGTGCATGCAACTTTGTGTTAGTTCAACGAATGAGATGTGTGTAATAACCGTTTTTCTTTCTCTCTTTTTTTCTGTTTCTCAACGAAAAAAAGAAATGTAATTGTGACTTCACTCACAATGCATTCCAATTTTGCAGGAAGGTCGACTCCCTCCTCCATCCAACACAATCTTCTTTTTTTTTGCAGTAAAAAAAGAAGCAAAATGTGTGTGTGTTGTGTGTACATAACAGATAATTGAGGACGACGTGTCGGGCGGCCCGACCTCTTCTTCTTTACATTTCTTCTACATACATACATGTGGGAATTGAAGCTAGCTAGACAGACTACTGCAAAATGTAGACACAAAGAAATGATTTTCTAATGTAACATCATAATTGTGAGTATGTGTGCGTGAGTTCCTCAACTTTTTTTTAGAAAAATAAAGTGGTGCAGTGCCAAGTGAAATAGGTATCACTGCAATTTTCCCAATTTCCCTGTCTCGGGACGCAAAGGAATCAACCTTTTTTTTAGTTTTTTTTTGCAACGCACACAGTAGCAAAGCGCCATTAGAGTAAAATGAAGTGAGCTCATCATCTTCATCAAGATCACCATTATCATCATCAGCAACAAGAAAAAGAAGAGATGTTTTTGTTGCAGTAATAAATGTTAAGTATACACTACACTACACTTGCTGGATACCTAGCTCTGCTCCATTTTTACATGAATGCATCCATATATCTTTTAGGTAAATAAAATAGCGTCCCAAATGGTACACATTTTTATTTCGGATAAAAATCACTTGTTGTTGTTTGGTGGAAAATTAAGTGATCTCTTCTCGTTTTCGCATCTTCAGCCACGATTCGCAACGCTCCCATTTTTATTTTCTTATTTACTTTGGTAATGTAGTGCATGGCTGGCTTGATGAGAAAATTAGCAAGATAATATGCTCAACACGGCGGAGCAAAGAGAGAGTGAGAATAAAGTGTGTAAAAAAACACTCATCATTATTATCTTCATTGGATGTGTGTGTATTTTCTTGTAAGAAAAAAATAAATATATTTGATGTGCTCCTTTAATTTGCCTTTTCTGGAGGAGAACCTTCTTGATTACATTTTTTTTTCAACTGAGCTTTTTTCGTGGATGGTAACTTTTCCTACTGGAATAGATTCCTCTCACGCAGCTTCTTTCTTGGAGGACCGGACCATATTTCATGCAACTGGATAGTGACAGGTTGAATGTGTGTGTGTGTCTTTGAATTGTAAATGTGTGCATGTATTTATTTTTTTGTTGCAAAAATTGAGAAAAACATTATCGTTAAATCGTTTATAAAGACTGGTGGTGGTGGTAGCAGCAGTAGTTAAAGTTGTCTACGAAAATGTTGATAAGAATGATAGATACTCGACGAGGGAGCTAATGTTATTGAAGTTGAAGGAGTGCGAAAAATAGAAAGAGATTCCAGGGTGGTTGAGGAATTTTAATTTAATTTATTTTTATCAAACTTGCGTCTTTCTTGTCTTGAACACTTTCAGGTATTCAAACAACTATTACTTGGTGATAAACATTTGAAATGGTGCAAAATGGAGAACAACAATATTTTGCTATCCTTTCAATTTCAAGTGTCTTCGGGCAACATTTGTCCAAAAAAAACAAGGAAAGGGGTGGACAACAAGGAATCTTTTTCTGAGCAAAAATACAACTACTTAACACGTCCGAGAACAAGTTAACATTCATCCGAAACAAAAAAGTTATTAGAACAACATTTTTATTGGTTGACCGGCTTCAGCATTTGGATAACCATTACCTATATAGCCTTCAAGAGAAAAGGTGAAGCAAAAGAATCCGGCTTGTGTGTGTGAGCCAACATTTATGTTTCTCTGCATGTGTGTGAAATCTAAACTTTTTTTCGCATAAATTTCACCATTTCTTGGGCCATCGTCATTCTCATAAAAAACAAAAGTAAAAAGTAAGTAAGTAAGTAATACTGGATAAATGACAAGAAGTCGTTTGAAGACGAAGAGAAGCCGGATCTCTCGTATTTATGGAGCGCGAAAAGGAGGAAAAAAAGGAAGGAGTGAAGAAGAAGCCATGAATTCTCCAAATGTCTTCATTAATTCCACGTGTAATTAACAGTGTCTGCCTATCTATCCACTTATTCGCTCTAAAATGTGTTTATTTTGTAAATAGGAAATATTTTTCAGTCTCGGAGCAAATGAATGGGACAGAATAGAATAGTTTGCTGCGAAGCAAACGGCACAACTGCCTATCTATCCACTTATTCGCTCTAAAATGTGTTTATTTTGTAAATAGGAAATATTTTTCAGTCTCGGAGCAAATGAATGGGACAGAATAGAATAGTTTGTTTCGAAGCAAGCGGCACACAAAGATGCGTAGGTATTCCTCTTGCAAATGACAACAAACGTGGCTAAATTTGTATGTAAATTGGTGATTTTTTTGTATGCATGCATGCGCGAGCAATAATGCTCAACGACCCCAACTCAGATTATACAAACGAGCTAGAGACAATTTCAACGCTACCTGGTCCAGAGCACAGCCATGATAAGAAGCACAGAATTTTACATTTATGTTCCAGCAAAAGGATGCTCAATATTTTTTAAAAAATTCTAAGAAATGGATACCTTTACAGCATAAATTGTTTTTTTGGGTCTTAGATAACCTTACTTGTTTCACTTATTTTTTTGTACACTTCGGGCGCAAAAGAATAAATACGAAATTTTGAGAAGACGATAAATTCCAACTTGAATGATGTGATGATCTTGCATATATTTTTATTATTAAATATCCCTACTTATCTTTTTCACGTAATGCCTGCTTTATTATTTTGAAAGAGGATATTCTTCTTTTTAAAAAATATAATTCCTTCTGGCCACATTTTCTTCTTAACTTGGTAATATACTCACACACGAAAAATATTTGATGTGGGTATCATCATTACAGAAAAAAATTTGTGGCTAAAAATGGCTCTCCACTTCACAATTATTTTTTTCTTCAAATAATGAGCAGAAGGATCACCGTCTTCTTAAGAGTCGTCAATTCCTCCAAAGCAACAGTATTTAAAGAAAGAAAAAAAGACACAAGGTGGATGAATGAATGGGTGAATAAGAAGAAGAGCGGGATGGATGGATGACGAAGTGGAAAAGGTTGTTCAACAAAAAAAACTTTCAAGAAGAGTTCTTTCAAAAGAAGAAGAGACTTCTGTGCTCCTTTCCTTCTTTCTCACTGTGCTTTCATATCTATTTCTCATTTTGATAACCACAACAGAAGAAAGGTATTCACTTAACGATTAAAAATTATTACGCATTTTGAACCAAACTCAAAATATCTTTTTTAAAAAATTGTGTGTAAAAAAAGAGTGAACAAGGAGTTCTCCCTTTTTTCTGAGTCCGACCGAAGCAGCTTCTGATAATCAAAAAAAACGTAATAATGAAGATGATACGGGGAATTCGTGTTGCTCGTTATTATTGTGAACTAGATGGTTAGTAAAGATCTTTGAGAGGGAGATGCGTGCACGGCTGATAATGATGGAGACCAAGAAGCTAGTCAGTTGTTGCTACCGCTTCGAGGGGATCAAACTTTTCGTGACTTATGGCATCAGCTCTTCTTCTTCTTCTCCGATCATGAATTGAAGTAAGAAAAAAGCGACCGTTTTTTTGTTTCGACTTGGTTCACTCTTTTGAGTATGAAACTTAAGATTTGTGGAGCAGCGCACACATAGTAAGATGGATAATTTAATAATAAAAAAAAGGAATCGTTTTGCTCCTCTTCTCTTCCTACGAATTATTATTACTTCAACAAAAATATTTTCCTTTTAATCCACTTTTTTGTGGTGGTACGAAGAGTTTTCAAAATGGACACACAGCACCTCACTCATTAAATCATTTTTTGGGGAAAAAACGAGTAGGTGGACACACGCAGGCTGGCGTGTACACACACTTTTACTACCGCTGCTGCGTAAAGACGTTCACGAAGAATTATCTTATCATGCTCATCATAAATCATTTTTTGGGGAAAAAAAACGAGTAGGTGGACACACGCAGGCTGGCGTGTACACACACTTTTACTACCGCTGCTGCGTAAAGACGTTCACGAAGAATTATCTTATCATGCTCATCCTGAAATCGTGTTACAGGCAATATATTCTTTAAAACATGAGCACAGGTTTGCTCTTCGCAAAACTTTTCAAGAGATTCTGATCCACCAAAGATATATTGACTCAAAAAGATTTGTTTTTTTTTCAAAGGAGTAATATATTATTGATGCAGCACCACCATACCAAACCAACCATTTTATTATAATGTTACTCAGTCAGATATTTAAAAAAGAAAACGTCCTCCGGAGAAAACATCTATGAATTATTGCTTGCTGCACATACCTTTGTCATGTTTTCAAGGAGTGATAATTTTCGTAGGAGTTCAACAAGTTGCTCCGTTTTGGATGAGCGTTCCTTTTGAGCCAGTTTAATTCTAAAACCATTTATATATTTTTCCTCGAGGGACTATATTGTCTTCTTCTTAATTTTCCAAAAGAAGTGAAGTACGTGCTAAGCCGGAAGCAAAGTGGTCAAAACACTCAAAAATTGTTATTATTGAACCGGGCAAAAATTACATAAAACAATGTTGGTTCAAAAAAACTAATTAAGAATTCAAATATCCTAACAAGATGCTCACTTTAGAATTTATAAAAGTCAAACTTGCAAAAAATAACGTCTATCTAGCTATCTCGCAAATTGCTTCCTGTCAGTCACTCCATCAAGCAACGTGTCACTTGATAAGCAGTGGACATATTGCAAACTTCCTAGTTAATCAAAATCACATTACTTTCCGCCCCGAAACATACACACACCCGGCGAATTACCACACAAAAAGTTTCCCTTGACTTCATACATTCGAGCAACAAAAAAAATATTATGTCTATGCTTGTTCCATGTGGCCAGAAAATGAAATTAAGCCGAAAAAGCTAACAGACAGCCTCGTGAGATACAACAAACAAACAATCATGATTGCACACTCCGTGAACTTGCCCGTCCCAAACCTGAGCCAAGCCATTATCACATCCCATCACTGTATCCATCTTATCCATCTTACTAGTGTGACCAGGCATATCCCAAACAACAGCAGAAACATAATAAAAAAAGAGAAGAGAAGAGGAGAGCCTTTAGTAAGAGACTTTTTCAAACCACCTGTTCAAATAAACTTAATTTCCAAAATCAACTTAATCATCATCTCGTCTTCTCATCGCCAACAAGAACGGCAAGCAAAAGCATCAACAAAATATACTAACGCAAAAGCACACGAAAACCAACCATCATCCTTCCCTTCTTCTTCTTCTGAATTCATCATAATCATCTTTGCATGGCGCAAATGGATGCACGCATGAATTACTTCGCCGAGTCTCTCTTCTTCACAGCTTTTTCCTCCTGCCTTTTTGTTCCTGTCTCCTTTCATCATTCACTCTACTTCTCCGTTCCAACAAAATTGTGCACACACACACACAACAATCCTAAAAAAGTCGTACGTATAAGTTTGAGAAACAACGCAACAAACAAACATTGTTTTTTCCTGTGGCTGTGCCAATGCCAAAAGCTAAAATACCAACAAAAAAAATTTATACACACACTCACGTTCATTAAATATAATGTAAGAATCCTACCTACCTCCACGAGAGTGAGTGAGTGAGACGGTTCAATGTTTTCATTCAAACAATGTATAGTGTGCATATATGCCCACCTTTTTTAAAAACATATATATTTATATAAATTTTCTCATAAAAATATAGTGATCCATTGATTATCATCATTATTATTATCATCATCATAGAATATTACAGCAGTCTTGCTGCACTTTTATCTCTCGCCGGAGTGGTTCACATTTTGTTTTCAAAGAAAAAATGGTCAAAACCCATTCGTGACTGCGTTCATAATATCACCACAGATTTTACTTTTAAAAAATGTTATCTAGTCTTCTCCAACATTTTTTTCATTCATTCTGCATTTCTGGACGTATTTGAAACAAAAAAAAACTGTTAAAAAAAGAACAATCCTAGATACATCTCGGTTCGTGCCTCTCAATGGAACATGTCGACTTGTCTTGGAAAGATATTTGTTTTGTGAGTGTCGTCTAGTGTATACGTGGTCAAATAAATGCTTCTTCAAATATATTTCTCCTCTTCTGAGAACACGTTTATACAAATCTTTTTTTGCCTTACTAAAAGCCTTTTTTTGCTTCCTTTGCTCCAAACAAAACACAAGTGGGTCGCCTCATCCACTTCTTCGGCCAACGAGAAGAGGCTTGAAACAATTTTTTCTCTAAAAACAAACTGTTTTCACTCGCGCTTGCTGGATAAGCATATTTATATACATGTTCTCTTCTCACTCACTACTACTTTGCATAAATGGAGAAACTAAAAATATATATTGTTTGGGATGCCATGCTTTGACGCATTCATCTGTCAGATTATTACGTAAAAAATAGAAGCGCAGGAGATGGAGATGGAGGCACACAGGCTTTAAACGTTGTTCTTAGGATGATGATTATTGTTTTGAATATTTTTTGTTCACTCGACTCACTCTAAAAGCATTTTGTGTCCAACTCGCTTTTAACACTGTTTGGAAAAAAAGTTTTTTTCAAGTCATTGTGACACGTAAAAAAAATCCTTCAAGCTAAAGATGTTGTGTGTGTATTTTTTTTACTGAAGATGTCTTGTTGTCACCTCTGCGTGCTTTTTCCTGAGTTTTTGAACCGCTGCTCCTGCTTTGAATGCAGAGATATTTTTATGGGTAAACTTTGAAGGTGGTTTGGAATGACTTGGAGAAACTCAAGAGTGTTTTTCCATTCAAACCTAAAAAAACTTATATAAATACGATACTCACTCACGTCGACAACCAATCAAATACTCAAAATGCTTTTTCACTTCTTCTCCTGGTTCTATGCATAATTGTTACACTGCTGCAGTCTGAGTTGTGTCCATAATACAAGTTCGATAAGTAGGTAGCTAGGTATTTCCATTTCTTCTCTATTTTTTGCTTCAATTCATTTCGCGCGCTCCAAATAAATTTTTTCATAAATAATCCAACAAAAATTAGGTAGATCCCTTCATTTTCATTTGTCAACAGCATCAGCAGCGTGTCCGCTTATCATTCTTCCATCATTTCACCAGCTTGCTAGTTACCAATTAAATCTCTGTTGGTCTTGACATGATTTTCTACTAAAACAGTTCTTTGTTTACAAAGGTTTTTTAGGAACTCTTTCTTCTCATCATCGTAGCTAACCTAACCTGATCTTCATCCAACGGAGGCGTATTTTTATTGACTTGACTCGGCAGAAACATCGAGAGAAAAAACGCAACAGCTTTCTCTTCTTCATCGTTTCCAATTTCACCAGAAAAACAAAATCAACTTTTCCCTCTTTTGTTTTGGAACAAAAAAAGTTTTTTTTCATGGTTGTTCTATGTAGCCAAGAGCACACACTAATCAAAGGGAAATATGGAGGTAAATTGGTTGCCACCTCCATACTTTCCCCCGTTTTCCTGCTCACTCAACCTTGTTATCAAAGTAGAAATCAAAAGAGGATGAAATAAACCAATAAAAATAAAAGATTGTGCTCATAACACAAACTGCCATATCAATGGTGAAGGTGAAAGTGTGAAATTGAACGTTCTCATTGTCGCGCGCGTGTGTGGAGCAACCAAATTTTTACAAAAACATTTCTCCATGAACAAGGTTTTTTATAGTGTGTGTGTCTACATATATGTGTACTATTGTGGCACCTTAATTAAATCATTTCTTTCCACCCTCATTGTTTTTGAAAGAGGAAACCGGAAAAAAAGAGTCAATATAGACCACACAAATTCACACAACAAAAAACGCACACACACACACTTTTTAAAGAGAGCTCGCTCACACCCTTTTTTATCAAGCTTGAGCTTTTTTATGAAGGAATAAAGCACAATTTCATTTCCTCCTGGTTTCCTATTGCTATTCTTATTTTTTTCAGGTTTTTCGTGTGTACAAGCAATATATAGGCTCTGCATTCCAGGAACCGAAAAAAATATGAACACATTCCGAGAAACAAGATATAGGCTTTAATCTTAGGAACAATATTTCTCTCCATATTTTTTCATATGCCTACATACCTTAAGTCAAGGTAGGAAGGAGCCGGAATAATGGAGGTAATAGAAAGCGAAAGGGAAAACCAAGAAAAGTTTTTTTATTGTACTCCCGCAATTTTTTTTGGCCCAATTGGGACCGATAAAAAGCAAAGACTCTCCAATTGGAGTTTTCTCCATTTTTTTCTTCTTCCTCTCCATTTAAAGTTGCATGATTGTGTCTTATAAAAAATATTATTATGGGGAGGTTAGTACACGCATAACATAATTCTGGCTCACATTCTTTCTTTCTTTCTTACCTTTTTTCCCGTTCTCAATTGGAAACTCAAGCAAAAAAAAGAAGAGAACAAGAAACAATTTTTTTCCTACCCCTTTTTTCCGGGTATGCTAACTTGCCTCAACTTATTCACACTCTCTCGGAGTTATACATTTTTATTTCTGGGAAAAAAACGCATTAAGATGTAGAATCCGATTTTGAGCCACGTATCTCGTTCTGATTCAATTTGGGAAAGGAACATATAGAGCGCGAGACAGGGTTGAGTTGAGTGAGTGAGGTAAAAAGCACGTACATTTTTTTCAAATGGACACATTTTTCATGGAACATGTATGAATATTATTTTTGTGCGTGGCTTGAAGAAAAAAAACATATTGAGGAATTCTGGAGCACAAAAAATTTTCTGACCCAATTGAGCTCGTGTAAGTAGCATGAACATGAATAACTTAACGTGAGACCATATTTTATTTTTCTTTCTCTTCATAGAAGCTCCATTATTTTGTGTGAAAGTAAAAAAAATGTTTTGAAGGAGCAGATCAAAAAGCATAAATATTTAGAGTGTAAAAATAGGATTTGCACTGGCTGGATTTTCTCCTCCTCTTCTATGCCGCTAATAGTATCATCATCAAAATAAATATTTTTTTCTTCTTTTGTTAAATTGTATTACCTTTATCTCAAGTATAAACACACTCACTTAACATGACGCAATTTTTATCACAGATAAGCGAAAATAGGAGAATGAAGAGGAAGAAGGGAAAATCTGTCAAGAAATGGGCTGCCTTGTTGCTTGAACTGAGAGGAAAAAGATGTGTGGTAATGTTATGGAATAAGATGAGGCTATAAATACGGGGCTTTCGGATATCTTCGAGAAAAAATATATAGGTATGCATGCATATCCACATAAGAAAATTCTCATATAAGGGAAACACAAACATATCCAACTTTGACTCCTCTTTTTTTCCTTGCTGTGATTTTAGTTACATACAACTACTTGATCCGCATCCACACACACACATTTTAGATATATGCACACACAAGTCTTTTTTTCTCTCTTTCTTCGAGATCCTTTTTTGCCATTTGTGACGGTCCATTGATTCTGAATAAAATTGTGAGCTTTTCCTGATTCCCTTAAATTTCCTCTTTTTCCACCCTCCTTTGCTTGTGCTCCTTTCTGAAGAAAGAGGAAGCCAGGAGGATATACATGTATGATGATGATGACGATGAAAAGGATGATGGTCGTGCTCACATTTTGGGGAACGTGCCTCTGACTTGAGCGGCGGTGGTGTGGTGCGGTGCACAAATGTATGGCCGATTGGAGCCTGAATAATGTGCTTGAAAATGTCTTTTTTTTCTTCTGCAGCAGCAGCGCTCCTACTTTCTCCAGGAACCAGGCTGGAGTCATGACAAGACTTGAGAAAGAGGACAGGGAGCATAATACGGAGTACGGACGAGTTGGGAAAATAATAGTAATACGATTACTCCGAGTGACTTCAACTTCATCGCTTGATTTTCTTCTTTCTTCTTCTTCTGGGCTCTGTGTGCATTAATGTGTGTGTGTTGTGATATGAGTGATGTGGAAGGAAAGTAATTGTGAAGTAAATGCATTAATAGAAAAAAAATATGCTAGCCATTCCTTTTTTTCTGGAACGGCAAGCAAGCAGTGGTTATATACAAACGGATGGAGACGGTGCGGTTGCGGTGGTCGCTCCGCTCAGTGAACACACAAGGAGGACCAGAAACACCACAAAAATAAGAGAAAATGTGTGTATATATATATAAATTAAGAGATCACAGACCTTTCTCTTTTCCCTTGCTGTTCCGCAGCACCCACATATTATTTGCCCACATGTGGGCAAGCTTACTAAGTCCTATTTTTGTATTATAAATAAACGGAGTTGGGAAACAGATTAAAAAGTTTTTTCTTCTTCAAGCAAGAAGTCTCATATCTATGCTGCTGCTGCTCTTAAAAAAACAGATTCAATGTCACTGCTGCAAACTCACCAAGTTTTCAGACGATTTAACCTTTTTTATTTACTAAATGTCTTCCATTTTTTTATATTGCGGCTCTCCTTCCAAAAAAAAGATAAGTTTTTTAAGTGTGGTGGGCAACCGCAAAAAAAGATTTTATTCACCATTTCGTACTTCATTTCATGGTGAGGTCGGAAGTATGATAAAAAATATATTGCATGGACCATTGGAATGTCCCGTCCAATAAATATGAGCATCTGGTGAAATGCTGTCCCTTTTTAGACCAAAAATATGGAGCTTGTTTGAGTTTGATCCACCAAATTTTGTTACATGCTTGGATGCAATTTTTTTATATTCGACGTGATCAATAAAAGTTAGTAGAGCGCAAGGTTCAATTAAGGTTATCCTCAAGTGTGTGTGTCCATATATCCAAGAATAGGTTCTCTGCTTCAAATATTTTTTTTCAAGATCACATTATTCGAGAGAAAAAAGAGGTAAAATTATTGTGACAGGAGGGCGCAACAACAATGTAAGCCAAGATTGGGTAATAATACGTCACTTTATAAAGAACACCACTACTACATAATTTTAAATGTCAGTACCCTTTAAATAGTTGACGTGCTTAAGGAGCCATCAGTGTCCACCTTTACATGATAATATTTTTATTCCAGGAAAAATTCCTTCTAAAAAATCATGCCTTATTTTTTGAAAACACTCATTTTGCCCAAAAATAGAAACGAGACGAAGTATAATAATTGATGATCCCGATATGCACGAGTAGGAAAAGGAGGACGCGAGAAATGAAAGCGATCAAGAAAGATGACGATTCCTGATATGATATGATAATGATATCGAAAGAGGTATGGCGATAAGAAGAAGTAAGTTCTTGGCCGACACACACTTTACTTATGTTCCATCAGGATACACACTTGAGGCGCTGATAATATTCCGTGTGACAATGCATGTTCAGGATAAGCACACGAGCACACGAGCTTTTTCGAAGGTAATTAGGAACATTTTTTTTCTCAAACAAACCTTTTACTGGCTCGTTGCCTTTTCGGTCTTCACAGCAAAAAAAGAAGAAGAAAGAAAAAATATTACCTGGCAAATGTCTGGCTCTTGCTCGCTTCTTAATTCTTCCAGATTGCTTACTGGATAATGATCTCCCATTTTCATGAGACTATTATGAATGCCAGTTCTGGCCCATTATGAAGGCATAAGTTGAAGTTAATTTTAATTTATGCCTTCATCATCATCATCACCACCACCGCTTTCTTCTCCCTTTTCTGGAGCTACTACAAAATGCCTGGTAAACTTTTGAAGCCGTTTTTTTGGAGGGAAAAAGGAAATAAACCATTTTCTTTCCTTCCATCCTACTTCTCTTTTTTTTTCTTCTTAAAAAAATAAGTGCGTCAAGAGCGAGACAAAATGTGATGTGTATATTCATTCACTCCTTCTTTTTCCTGAACAAGAAAAAGCGGAACATAATATTTTTGGTGAGGAGGAACGCAGCAATTATTATTGCCCACTTTCATATAAAACATTTTATTTTTTGTTAAAAGCAAGTTCTCCATTTTTTTTATCCAGTCAGCGAGTAAGATATATGCGCACATATTTAAATGAGTAAATACACAGATGACTGCTGTTTGCGACCTTCCATTTTTGGGACAATTTAGATGCAATTTTTTCCCATTTCTGTTTTGAAATATGATGCGAGTCTTGCTTGCTCCGGGTACACGTGATTAGTAAAAAGGAAGAAATAAGGCACAAAAAAATCTCGTAAAAATACTCGCGTATCAAAATGACTTGTTGAGGAAAAATGGTCCACAAATAACTCCATCTTAATTCATTGTAGTCCTGCGACATGGAGCGATTATGACCAAATCCGAATTTAAGGAAATCGTTGAAAATAGTTAGACTACAAAAAAAATGCTCAGGGTTAAAGCTCAAAACTTCTTTTATAATCCTTTTCTCGAGTGGATTAACTTTTCGTTAACTTCATTTTGGAAAAGGATACATAAATGGACAATAAAATTGTCCATTAATTTCCTCTTCTGATAAGCGTTCCTCTCCTCCTGCGTGAGTGTGTGTGGAGCTTGCCTTTTCTCAACATTAAATGAAGATTTAATGGCTAAATTCAATTAGAGTTTTAGCTAAAGCCTTTTCCTTCTCCAGAAAGAAAGCGAATTAGTAAATGAATGGATGGATGAATGGATGGAGAAATATCCACCTAATTGGTTCATGACATTGGCTAAACTGGAGCAGAAAATCCTTCTCTGGAAACAAAAGGCTGCCGAAGCATTTCTTTTTCCAGAACGTGATACACAGTTAACAACAAGAAAGAAGAAACTAAAACACAATAAACACCACTTTCCCATTTCCCCCGAAAACGCGATGAGCAAGAATGAGAAGAATATTATTATTATTATTTCGTNATGAGCAAGAAGTGAGAAGAATATTATTATTATTATTTCGTGTGCGTGCCCACACTTCTCAACGAGACAATAAACATACATGCGACCACTTCAGAGTGGTTATCTTAACATTCAATGCCTCCGCATCCACTTGTTAGTAGAACTGGTCAAGAAGATGCGTAAGTAAGCCTTTTTCCATGTGAATAGTAGTGCGTGGGGAGTTGTAGTATTTTGGTGCGAGAAAGGACGAAGAAAAAAAAATTAATCTAAATGATAATAAAAGTCATCATGACTCTAAGCCTGCTACCATTATTACGAAACACACAAAGACACTCAATAAGATTAAAACATGTCCTCGTCTTATCTTTTGCCATCTTGAAGCAAGCGAGTTCCTTATTTTTTTGTACTCTTCTTCATAAAAATGTGCGAACATCACCAAAAAAAAGAATACTACTATATAGCCACACACGCACAAATTGTGTGTGTATTTGTGTGTGGCGCAGTAACAACCAAGAAATAAAAAAGCGACACAAACACACACACAACAACCTCTGGAAAGTTACTACAAGCAATAGAGTAGTAGTAGTAAAATGTAAATAAAATAATGTAAAGATAAGCACAAGCGATATATTTTTTAAAAGGAGGTAAGCAAGATTACCTTCTCTCAAAAAAAAATTATGGTGAGTGAGCGAGTATATAAATATTAACGCATGATGTAAATGACAGAAATAGCTGTAAATGCTGTAAATGTTAACAATGACCCGTTAAAAGTGCAATAAAACACAAGCTACATAACATGGAGATGGCTACTCCGAAACAACCTAGAAGAGCCAACTTATTGCACGCAACTTTTTTATATTCCCTCTTCCTTCACTCTGGACACCTCCTTATGCATTTTATAATGATGATGATGATAATAAAAAAACTACACATTTAAAAGAAAAAAGGGACAAGAGAGAGGCGAGAATGAAGTAGTTAAAATGTAGTCGTTTCTGCTCCGAAAAGTGTACACAAGAAAAAACTCATAAAGGATTTTTTTCTCGAATGCACCAACCAGGTAAACCTGAACAACAATCACAATTCCCATCCTTCTTCTTTTTTACTCTTTTTTGATGAGAAGAGTAATGACGATGATAACGATAATTCTGACAAAGAGCATCATCTTCATAACATAATAGTGTTGCTTTCTGGGAGTTCTTCTAGAGCCATTTAAGGTATACTCAACAACAACTTCTTAACCTTCATTTCCAAATTACGGCGGTGGTGCACAATTTTTTTATCACTTGCGAGCAGACATAATTTTTTTTCTTGAAAGTCTCACTGAGCCACTTTACTCATATGTGTAGCCCGACAGGTGACTATTTTTTTCGCAGGTAAGGTGCCACTCAACCCTTCCTTGAGTAATCTTAATAATACCTTTTTTTTCGAATTGAGTATACTACGACTCTTTGTGAGCATTCACACAGGTAGTAAAATATTATGGAACTGGTGCAAATGCTTTTTCTTCTTGTTTGTTGTGCGCCAAAAAATGCACTGGCGCTGGAGAGAGAGAGAGAGAGGAAAAAGTAATAAAATGTTTGACAGCGAGAAATGAATGATCAGTCTTATTTCTTTCTTTCGCGACTTGACTTTATATATTTCTCTTGCTTGAGCACAAGTCGCTACTATGTAGTAAGTAAGTAATAAGTACATTTCAGAAGAAAATAAAGTACCTTCATCCGCATCAGAGCGAAAACTACTGCGAAAAAACTGTTCCTGTTCTCGTGATGATAACGCTAAGTTGCGCATATAGACTCACTTGAGATTTATGACGTCGTCCTTGGATATCAATTGTTTGTTGTAGTGCGCTAAAAATGCACTGGCGCTAGAGAGAGAGAGAGAGAGAGAGAGGAAAAAGTAATAAAATGTTTGACAGCGAGAAATGAATGATCAGTCTTATTTCTTTCTTTCGCGACTTGACTTCATATATTTCTCTTGCTTGAGCACAAGTCACTACTATGTAGTAAGTAAGTAATAAGTACATTTCAGAAGAAAATAAAGTACCTTCATCCGCATCAGAGGGAAAACTACTGCGAAAAAACTGTTCCTGTTCTCGTGATGATAACGCTAAGTTGCGCACATAGACTCACTTGAGATTTATGACGTCGTCCTTGGATATCAGCATAGAGGAAGTAAGTAAATAAATACGTAACATGCAGCAACTTTTAAATTGTGTACAAAACTGGTGATAGCTTTCTTCAGTCAAGTCGGGTTCAACAATGTTCAAGTATTATCTTTGAAAAACATAATTATTGCTTATTATTTGGTAAAAAAAGTATGTACAAGCATAGATATGTCAATTTAGATTAGAATCGTCTCAACCTGCATTGGAAATTTTCTTTCTTGGAAGGGATCTAAACTTGCTCATTTTTTAGGCAAAGTGTGCTTGCTCCACACAAACTATAATGATATGCATATGACCGACCATCACTATAGTACAATGTTAAACAGCTTTTTTGCTCCGTATTGTTATGCTAAAAACCGGGCAATAAAAATAGTAATATTTGTTACATGAAGATAAGGAGAAAATGCATGGGCAGGTGTAGATAAATCAGAAGAGAAAAAAAGGAAGGTGTGGGCAACACCATGAATGAGCTTTTTCAAGTTCACTGCTGCGCTGCGATATAAAAATATGCTAATTTCTATCTGGTAATATGCATTCATCATCATAAAAAATAAATATTATGAGTTGCTTCTATTTATTCAAACAATACACGCGGTAAATTTTTTACTTACCACGAATGTGTGCTTATCTTTTTCTTGTCTCTTTCTTTCGTGATCGTCTCGCTTTGTGACTTTCTTGTTACTAAATAAATTCATCTTTTGTCACAGACGAAACAGAAGAACAAATAATAATTATTGTCATTCTGCACAAATCACGATTCAAGAAGAAGCAGTTATCAGAAGTGATCAGAAAATATAATTATCACTTGATACAATGTTGCCACACACATTGAATATATAAAGTGCTTCCAGCATTTAAATCCAAAAGAAAAGTTCAATTCACAAAATGCCACCAAGAAAAAAAGGGCGAGGTCATGGTCAACGTTCTTCTCAGCTCCACAAAAATGTATATACATATTTTTTCTCCTATTTGCACTTTCTTGTCTCAACTAAAAAAATTGTGTGTGCACACACAGCAAGCTTATATAAACCCGAAAGCTTAAAGCCACCACCAACCGTTTTTATAGACATTTTTCATTTAAAAAAAGTATGTTGTCGTCAGCAAATCACGCAAGGGATATATTTTTTTTGTTCAACGAGAGTGTTTCATTCATCAACATCAAATTATTATTCGTGCTTTACTTCATTTTCATGTCCTGTGACAAAATTAATTCGTCACACATGCTTATGTACCACATATAATTTTATACTTGTTTAGAGAGAGAGAGAGGTTCGTTCAACCAAAAAAACACATACTACTACTACTATGTACTTTATTTCTGAAACACTCTTGATTCCCGATCCCTTTTTAAAACACAATTTTTGTTTGTTTGTTGGGTGCTATGCTAGCAAAAGCTGTGTGTCTACACTTTTCCTACTTTGTACAATTTTTTTTAGTTGAGTCAAAAAACCGTGATCATAAAAACGGGAAACAGCTTATATTTCAAGTATAAACATTCAACTAAAAAATAACCTCAAAGCCAAAGGATACATTTTGTACAATAATAATAAAAAATATGTGAGTCAGCAAAGCCACACACCACCGCATTTATATGTACAAAAAATGCCTAAAGATCATGAAAAAAAATTTTTTCCTCCTGTTTGTCGCCCTCTCCTTTTCTCCCCTCTTCTCCACTTTGTATTACATTTGTTTTGCTTTTTTGTGAAAAACTTTGTTGGAAAAAAAGTGAAGGAGTCGGATGAGTTTTACACAACAAAATAGTGTCATTTTCTTTAATAGACTACCTGCTTCACTTCTGCTCACACATTTATTACACGTTTTTTAAATGTTAGCAAGAAATGAGTGGTGTTTTTTAAAGAAAGACGACGAAAATAAATAGAATTATGGAGCAGACCTACTAAAACGAATATTACACAATTATACCGATGGAAACCTGGTGCATTTTTTTCCTCATCTCATTTCACTCTTGATTTTATCAGCAAGAGTGGAATAAATGGAGGTCTGGCTTATTCTTAAGTGGCGCGCTGTGATTTGAAGCGCAAAATTACCTCCATAAATACAATGCTACTACACATTGGTATCAATTTCAACAATCGCACAAAAATTTCAAAAAATATAAATAGTGCACCTTGTTGTTTTGTCTACGCAGCAAAGATCATTCTCATATTGGTATCACGAAAATGGAGCATTATATGTTTCCTCCAAACATTTTTGAAGACCCATTGAAATCCATCCAGTTGACTCTAAACCAATCCGACATGTGTGAAGCCAGAGCATTACCGCTGCTGCTCTCCCAAAAACCAAGAAAATCTTCTTTTTTTTCAAAATAGGGAGAAATTTTCTGGAGAACCGTATGTATGGATGTGCTGAAGCGTGACGAAATTCTAAGTAGAAGAATGACTCTAATAATAATGCACCAGGATTTCAAGAGAAGAGCTCCATTTTCCCCCCTTTTCTACATTTAATATATTACCCAGAGTGCAGCAGAGCTACATAAAGTCTGCCATGCCACACAACAAATAAACTGCCTTTTTCCTCAGACTTTCCCCCGAAAAAAATATCTCTAATACCTTCAATAACGGAGCAGAGCAGACCACCCAAAAGAATATATAATATTTGTTGCAGCTATGATCATGATCAAGACAGTAATAATAATAAATGCATCGAGAAAATAAGGTAATTCACCACTCTGATATGATCATGTTTGCCAATCTCCATTTACACGCATCTTTGAGCAAAATGCATTTATCAAAAGAGGACCAAAAATCAGAATGTATCTTTCTCTGGATTCTTTTTTTTGCTCCCCCAAAAATATTTTTCCTTTTCACAGATTTTACTATTTATTATTTGCCCAACCAAACACATAGAGTGGAGAAGTACTCGACTTTGAATTACTCAGAATTTTCATAATAAACTTTCATGTGTTGGAAAACGACCTTTTTTTCAACTTCAAACGCACACGTGTATTTATGTAAACTTAAATGCGAGTAGTTGCACAGATAATCCTCCAGTTCAGTTCAGAAGGAAAAAATGCCCTTTCATATTTATTTTTTTGCACAGGTGACTCCACTCTGAAAAAATTTACTCAAGTGAGTGATGCAATAGACAAGGTCACCCTCTCTCTCTCTCATTTACTTTATTTGCATTTGCTTCCTTCCACATTTTTGTCACAACATAGATGTAGTGCACACACACAACAACACATCCCTCTTAATTTGAGTGGACCGGGTGGGTTCACATTGATATTCATTATTATTAGTAGAAGTATAGGTTGAATGGGGAAGGAGGGGTCTTATCCGTTTTGATTACATGTTTACTATTTTTCGTCACCCACGAAAACCATACCATTTTCACGACCCTTCAAACTGGATCACTGAACACAACAAACGAGCCAAACCGAAAAATATTTATATAAACCTATCCTCCATTCTTATATCTTATCAGAGGGGGAAAATGCTACCTTGTCTCTATAATTTATTAACGATACATTATTTCGTATAGTAGTTATATTGTCCCCTCACCGCCTCTTTCCAACTTTGTTGTGTCCAAATAAACACGCATCCCCGAAAAAAAGGGGACAAACAACAAAAAAGAGGAAAAGATCACGGGAAAAAGTGGGAGAGAAAAGTATTTTTTCTTCTTTTGGCTCATAATGCATTTCACCACCGAAATATCCATGAAAAAAGGAACAAGATGAACTTTGTTGTTTGTGTGTAATATGCTTTCCAGGAATGGAATACAGCAGCATCCAGCGTCCCCAATATTTTTAGGTG
>JAHZNF010002376.1:0-52590 GCA_027744215.1 Troglopedetes dispersus
TAGGTTAACGGTTAAAACAATTTTAAAAAAATGTCAGATGCACAACTAGAATAGTGGACGGTACTTTCTGTGAAAACCGTTTTTCAAAATTCGTTGCCGTTACGGAGATCTCGCGCTAACGGACGGACGGACGGACGGACGGACGGACGGACGGACGGACGGACAGACAGACACACAGACAAACCCAGACCATATAGTCATCGAACAAAACTTTGTTCGATGCTAAATAAACAGAATGAATTCTTCTGCTGATAGATTGCTGAGCAGCTAACTGGTGTGGATTTCTCGTGTGACCTGGTTTCAAACATGCTGGTTATCCGCATCCACTGAGGACATTAATTTTCAAAGCTTTTCTTGCTGACAGTGAACCCCTTTGTTCTGACCTTTTTTTTCTTCGATGGCATTAATGAGACTGTGTCTATTTTGTTACTAAATAAACTTTTCATGTGATTTTTAGATTTTTTATACAAAAAAATAAGTCAGGGTATTCATACATACATCCGGAATTGTAGCCAGGGTTAAGATGACAGTTTACTTGTCCTCTCATTACAAAGATATTCATGTAGAAGATCTTGTTCATGCTCATGCTTCACCAAAATGTTTTTGCGGATATATTAGCGCTCTGCAAAAATATTTTTTTTTACAAAAAATGGAATAAAGACTGTTTTGCAAGAGTGGAAATTCCAAGTTAATAAATTGGATTGTAAAAGTATAATGACAATTTAATGTTTGTTTAGTAAACAAACGAAAATAAAAGTAAATTAAAGTCGTTTGGTTGCACACACACACACATGCGCTTGCGTGGTGTTTTAAATGTGACTTCATAAAGAAGTAGGAAAGTTCGTAAAGCAAAGCGTTCTTCCAACCTTTGACATAAAGCAGGCCATAAATAAAAATAAACTCAGGACGGGAAGGCAGAAGCCATAAATTTTAATTTCAAATAATTATTTTGAAGGAAAAAAAAGAAGAGAAATGTTATGTATTTCTTCGCTCCTCTTCTTCCTTGTCGACTTCCTTTTTAACTACGACAAAAATAATAGTGGAAAAAAAGCAAGCAAGTGTGTTGTTATTGCCCAGAAACCAATTTGTTATCATTCACTCCTCGTAAAAATCATTTGAGGCAACTTAAATATTACAAGAAGGGAGGGATATTTATGTACCACGAGTATCGTGTTCATTTCACTAAAAATATATACAAATATATCGGGAGAGTTTAGCATGGTTGACATGATCTCTTAAACAAACTCATTAGTCAGTTGACATACCACCAAGTCACATTTACAACAACAACAAAAAATAAACCCCACCGAAAAAAAAATCTGTTTTGTGACTCTTTGAAAACCAATATGTAATATGGCTTTCTTGTTGCTGCGACTCAAACAAATCCAGAAAAGCGTAACAATTTGAAGCTCAGCAGCTCTCCATTCATTACACAATAAATCGTCCCTTTCTTTTCCAGTAAGTACGACACGGTTCCAAATGCAATAAAAACCGTCTTTTTTGGAAACCATTTAACTTTACAGAAGGTAGTCTGCATCACATTTTATTTTTTTCGGTGGTTAAAAATTACTCCTTCCTACTAAATTTTATGGCTCATTCTCTCAAGCCTTTGCGAATTGACCAGCGTCAATAATTACTCTGCATTAAGCGAGATAGAAAAGGGAGCATCCAACATTGCGCTAATGCCGCGTCACAACTTCATTAGACTGGCTCAACTTCGACATGAGTGAAAAAAATATTTTATTTTTAATTATGGAAACTAGTCAAACCAGACATTTAAAATTCCAGAGGTTAACCATAGGCCATGCGGAGAATAACTTGGTATTATGGGCACATTAGCGAGCCACATTACTAATATGGTAATATATAGATATGATGTCAACTTTCTAAATTATGAATGTGTCTTCTGTTTGACTGTTGTTTTGTCAGCCGCTCTAATCGTTTCTTTATGTGTTGTGTACACATCATCAAATATTTGTCAACTGGTGAATTGGCTCCGGAGCAATCCTGACGGTGGTGGCTTCTTTCCTGATAATGTGTTTGCGTTAAAATTTTATCTGAATAAATAACCGTCCTCAGCACTAATGCCTCCAGAAAAATAACACGGACTTGTTAAATGCAAACGCTAAACAGGGAAAATATTTTTTTAGTAAAAAGTTGAAGTTGCGGCTAACGATAGGGCTTTTGAGATATATGATGATGATGACCGAATTGAAAATATTTTTGCATATTTGAAGTGTGGAAGCCTCATTTTAATAAATAATTAGTATTATTCCGAAAATAAGAATCCATCTATCAAAAATTATTAAAGAGGACGATCCGACACAAACCAATAAGTAAAGCAACATTCAAAGGGACACAGGTCACAAAAATTATGAATTAATCAAGAATCACCTGCCCGTGTCAATTTTCCCATTTGAATGAGTGGAAACGGAACATAGCGACCCATTCAAATAACCAGGAAAGACACGCCTTTCCTCTCTTGCCCGAGTTTACTCTAATATTCTCATTTTCTGATGAATTTGGAGGAAGGACCGGACCAGCTGTTTACATATTGCCAGTGTGCTAAACGAGTTTTCATTTTTACTCGACCACAACCTGACAAGCAAAGTCCGTGACTTTCTGAGCATCATACATTTTGCAACTAACATGCAAAATTTATACTTCCCTATTTAACAAATATATTCCAAATTCCCTTGTCAACATCAAACCGTAATATGCACAGAAAATGTTTGAAACGACCAAAAAAAATGTTAACAGCTTTCCTGTCAAATATATCCCACTTCACGCTAGGCTAACCTTTTCCAACCGAAACAGTTTTTTAACGAAAAAAATATATTAAGCCAAACTTATTATTATGCTGGCTTTTATATCACTTCACCCTTGTGAATAAATAATTGGAGAGTAATCGTGTGTGAAAAAGTTGAGTTTTTTTTTGCAAAATCATTGATTTCCTCCGAAAGAGACAAAAAAACAAGGAGTTGTATCCTACTCTTGTGAACATTTTCTGGATGGGAATTTGTCACGGGATAAAACACCACCACCTAATTTTTAAAAATTAGCCGTTTCGCTCTAGTCTGCACAAATCACACTCATCCATTTATACATTATTCAACGACCCTTTTCCAACAAGCACATATCATTTTTTTCCTTATCCCTTTTTTCGAAAAGAATTTTTTTTTCGTTACTTTTTCATCAATCAATGATAGTGAGCAAGGCAGACGCAAAATACATTAATTGTTCACACAACGTAATGAACGAGTTGCTGGCTCGAGTTAATCACGGTGACTTCGAGGATTTTCCAAATCAGCTCTTCGTCACACAATTCACTGTCTCTTCTCCTTCCCAAAATATATTTTTTTTTGTGAACGTCACCTCACTCACTCAAGTGGCTGGTAAAAGGATACTTAGGGAAACCTCAGTGCATTTTGCTTATCTGCTGAAAAAAAACTTGAATCATGTGTCAGGAAGAACTAAAATGTATATCCATCTTGAAAAAAAGAAATTTAGTGAGCATAGAACTTCTTGAGCCTATTATCAAGTAAAGTACAGATGACAGCTGGACATGTTGGCCATGACTGCTAAGATTAGTTAACTACTGCTACACAAAATATTATCTTGTGTGTACACATATAAAGAGCACAAGATAAGATAACTGAAAAAGTAGCATAAAAAATTATGTAACTTGGTGCATTGGAACGAAAATAAAAGGAAAAGAAGGTTTGGAGCATATCTACATTTTATTTTATTATTAGCGTGGTAAAACGAGGGAGAGATGAGAGCGAGAAGGCGTCAAGCATTCACGACATCATGCATCATCAACGCCTGTTTGCCTTCTTGGTATGCATTCGCACATAAACTCACCGAAAGATGCAATCCACGAGGGGATTTACGAGCTCCCGATTTTCCCTACTCGCATATCACAAAAATCCTCACACTACTACTACTACATTATTACTACCAAGCTACTCACTTTTGCGCGATGTTGTTTTTTGGGTTTGTAAATACTGATTCTACTTTTATATATTACTTGTCCTCCTCCATTCCTCGTCGTCTTGTTTCAGAAGAACGTAGGATTTGTATGGTGGTGGAAGCGGGCTATTTTGATTTTTCACAATATTAACGTTTGAGTGACTTGAGTGAAAGGGAATTTATCTGACGGAACTGTAATTCGAATATTTTATGAAATTGGACGAGACGAGCTTCTTTTTCGGGGAAGTTTCCTCCTAAAAAATACAATGTCGGCCTTTCCTTCAGAGCAAAACAGGAGAAGTCATTCTATCGACACAGAAAAATATATCAGAAAATTGTTCCTAACTGATATTGATTAGACATGAGCCATAAATTTTCAGGTATGCGATGATTCGGAAAAGAGGAAAAGGAGGACCGCACAGACAGCGAGTTTGTGTTATGTGGATTATGGGGTACATTCAAAATAATAATAAAAAAAAATTGTCGCACATACCCATGAATTTTTCTGTTTAGGAACAAGTGGATGAGACATTATTATTGAAGCCCACCATGTGTGTGGCAACACTTATTTATTTATTATAATTATGTTTGTCGGAGGACTCCTCTCGTCTAAAAATAATATGATATTTTGATGTCTTCGCAGAAACCTATTTATCTTTGCCGAGTGAATGAGAAGTGGATCCAGTCACCAAGAAAATTGAGCAATTCCTAAATACTGAGTAAGGCCAACATTCTTATCCTGATGGAATTGAAACAACCTCACACTTTATCATTTGCTACACCGAAAAAAAAAAATGAAAAACAAAAAACTTTATGCCCACACACACGATTTTCTCCAACAATGATGAAAAAATTCTTAAATAGGGAGCGTTGTGATTCGGGTGATGATAATGGTGATAATTGCCATCACGGTAATAATAACAATGCTGCTTAATGGCACCAGTATTGCGCCCATATTCGTGCGAGGAGCAAAACCATTTATTTTATTTCATTCCACTTCATCCTTGTCCACATCTGATTATTCCACTTCGTCGCACACTCTTCATTTGGAGACGAAAAGGAGCATTCATATTTTTTTCTGCTGGTGCCTG
This sequence comes from Troglopedetes dispersus, assembly GCA_027744215.1. NCBI lineage: Eukaryota > Metazoa > Arthropoda > Collembola > Entomobryomorpha > Paronellidae > Troglopedetes > Troglopedetes dispersus. The sequence continues at coordinate 5,064 of JAHZNF010002376.1, forward strand.
CGAGAGCTGTTTACACCATCTCGAAAAAAAATCCTTTAAATGGAAGTATAATTAAAAATGAAAAATACTTCGAGTTTTACCATCTTGATGAAAATGATAAAAAGGAATGTGGGAACATTTATGGACTAGCGCTACCATATTTTTTTTCGTACGTACAATTTTGTACAAGTACGAAAATGACATGATGAACAACCACAAGAATAACCCTTGAAGCTTTAACACTTAAAAAAATAAATCTATACAATAAAAAAAACAAGACGTGGTTACCACTTGAATAAGGTTATCATTACGCAATCTCCATCAACCATCTCTAATATCTACTTGATACATTTTTAGTGCGCATGCTCCAAAGGCTTTAATTTTTTCACAATCCCGTCATAAGCAATTGCGACTATATTTATAATGGGATAGGAGACAGGTCCATCATCATGCCAAATAGGTAAAAGAAAAAAACCTGCAAAAATAGTAGTAATTGCTCATTAATCTAATATGTGAGTGAGTGAAGGTGAAACTGCTAAAAAAATCTCGTTGAGGTTCGGTAATGATGAGAATAATTCATTGTCTCTCATAACTCATTTGGGTGAACAGGTGTGGACATGACAGTCCTTAGCCAGTCATATTATTGTAAAAAATGGTAGATTATACACATAATCCGGATATATGGCTGCTCGCCACTATTCTTACACTTTTTTTTAAATAGTATACCTACATTATATATATACACTCGCTCCTTACAAAAAATAGGCCATCACCATTTCCTTCTTGGCTGCAGCAAGCAAGTTTGCTTGCTCCAGCCAAGGAGTATTCTTACTGAAAAAAAATATTGTTTTTTTTTTTACTTTGCAATCCACATTAATATATTTTACATGTGATTTGGCTTTGCGTGTGAGAAAAAAAAAGACCGGTGGTGGTGGTGGTGTGTGTGTGTTGTTTATAATGTGATGGTGTTCTCTGTTTCAAGAGTAATTAAGGAAAATGCCAAAAAAAACAAAGCACTAAGCGAAAAACCATAGAAAAAGAGGTAAGCGAAAATAATAAAAGTTGAGTGAATGAGTGCCAAGGGCTCCTTTCATTTCCCTTCTTATTTTCGTCTCCCTTCATTTTTTTCCTGCATAAAAAATAATAATAGTCTGCTATTACACGTCCAACAAACAAATAAATGAGCATATCAACGCAGAAAGAAGAGCGCACACATTAATCCTTCCTTGAATAGTGCCTTCTTTGCTCCGCTCCATAAAGAATTGAGTGGAGGTGAAGTGTATGTGAAATGAGGGTGACGCCCAACTGGTTTTCGCAGTCTAAAATAATAGCATTGCATGAGTCTTTCGCTCACAGCTTGAATTCATTCACGAGTCCACAATTCCAACTCATACCAAAATAAAAGTTCCACACATGTGAGAGAGAAGGATGATGATTAAAGCTGATGATGGTCTGTTCCATCATATATATTTTTTTATGTTTCTCTACAATTCTTCTCCACAAATGTAATATTTCTGTGGTGTGTGGTGCATGGAGGGAGAATAATATATTTTTTTATTAAGACGGTGCAGTTAATGAGGAACAAAGCGCCTGGATGAATATCAATCGAGAAGTTTGTGCGAGATAAAAATGAATTTTCATGATAATTAAAACAGGAATCAGCATCATCCTTTTTTAGGTTGTTACAATTCAGGTAAGGCAAGGGAGCGAGGAAGTAAAATAAAACATGCATAAACTGGAAACTGCTTCGCTCCATATTATACTTATACCAAAAGGAGAAGAGCGGACATGGATACAAAAAAAAGGGAAAAAATGTGGTGGTAACAAATGGCGAGTTTTGTAAGTGTGCATGTACCACACAACGTAACAATTTGAAGAACCAACAAAACCGAAGAGCGACAAAGGAACGGAAGTCTTTATTCTCCCCAACATACAAAATGCACACTACATCCATAATATATTTGTAATACTATATCATCCTACAAACCTTCCGTTCCGCACTGTGCTCACTACATAGATGAGGCACGACGCCTCCTAAAAATTCTGCTGATAATTGTTTTTTTTTCGCTAATGTGGATCAAATTTGATGCGGAAAAAAAATATTGCAAAAAAATGAATTCAAAATCATGTTTTATTTATAGTGTGGAAATAAAATTTAGGATGATTATTATCTGTTTTTGAAGAATAAGAACAAGAAGAATTTCTGAAATGCCCACTTGGAACTGGGCAAGTGAGTACTAGAAAAATGCTGAGTGAATCCACTGATTAAATTGGGCTTGAAGATGGATTTTGAAACCATTTTCCACCGCGTTTATTTAATATGTATGGAAGCACCAGCTATAAAAAAAATTATATATTGGTGGAGTAGGGACACATGCATAAGATAGATGCAAAGGTGAGATGAGAGTGTTGTAAAAGTGCATGCATGTAATTAGAATAAATTTGCCTTCACTTCAAGCTTTTGATTGACAGTTGTGTGTATCTGGCTGCTCACTCCTTCATTTCTCACAGACATCATCAATCTGTACGAATTGAAGACATGGTCTTCACACTTTAATAAGGAAGCCGACAACTTCAAACACACACATCTCACACGAGATAAAAAAAAAGTTTTTTTTTTAAAAAGCAACGAGCATTCCGTTTTCATTTTTTCTTCGTAATGAATTGTTGACTCAATCTTTTCTAAACTTGCCATTCAGGTTCAATCTTAACCGCATCAAATAGAAATACATATATTGTGTGCACATATCTATAAGTAAGTGTGCCTTACAATTTTTATTGCAGCACCTTGGTCTCCTTTGCTCAATGTATTTAACCTTAACAGAAATCAAAACTATTTTATTAGCTGTCAGTATACACATATATCCTTATCCTCAACATTTGACAACTTCACAGTGACAGCCTTCCTCGCAGATCAAATAGCTACGGAAAGAAAAATTCTCTACTCAAGAGTTGAAACACTTTCCTATTCTGGCAACTTATTGTGATAAGACAGTCATGATGCGACATTTTGCTAAATCGTTTTTCACTCTTAAGTAGGTCATCATCACTCAGGATACATATGCCATGCACGTCGTATCGCTTGCAAAATGGAAGGAGCCAGGTGAAAACCATTTTCAATGAATAAAAGGTGATTAATTAATTCGCTGGGATAAGCTGTGATATGCAATAATAGGTATACACATATATAAGCATACATTGTTCATCTCTAATGAATTGTTAAGTTATTGACAGTGTATGAAATTGACAGGCTAAATAATCTCTAGCATAATTAACGCCCAACCTATTCCATGTATGTTTGGATCAGAAGTTGGTATGTATAGTTACGTGCTGCTAACCAAAGGTAAGCTATGTAGCTCAGGCACGGAAGTGAACCAGTTTGTTAGATAAATGTTTATAAATTATAGTAGAGTTGCCCAGTGTTCAAACGGGAAGGAGACACTTGATTGAGGAAACCAGAAAGAAAAACAGACTAAAAAATAAACATTCAAATGAGATGGGACGGAACGATCATTTTATAAAAGACAAACATTCTATTGCTGAGTAAATTTTCCCAATGTGCGTATTAAATAATATTCCTACTTAAAATCCACAATGAGAATAGGATAAACCATGTGACAATAGATATGATAATTAAGAAAACAATGGGCTCTGAAAAAATGGTGAAATCGTACAAGCTCGCAAGACTACGTAAAATCCCAAAAATAGAAATAATTTCCCCCCTCCAAAAAAAGAACAGAACAAAATCGGCTGGTCAAAAAAAAACAACACAAAAGGTGATTAATAAGTCAGGATTTTCCTCTTCGTGGTCGCTCTCCTTTCGTCTTAATTCCAAAGCAAACACGTGGGTGGTAATTAAATTCACTCATGGAGCACACCAGACCCACCCACTCACTCTCAACTATCTCGAAATACGATCACAGCCAAAAAAAAGGGGATTGCTGTTCAAAAGGAAAGCTCAGATGATCGACCACAAACAGAGGAGCAACCCGTTTGTTTACTTAAATTGAAGGAGGAGTGATCATGGTTGTCGATTCATCCTTTTATGCTTCCCTTTTCTAATTTCCCTTTTTCAATATGGCGATACATATGGTTAGGAGAGCTCCACTTAAGTTTCTAATTAATTGAAGTAATACCGTAAATAGCTCAGAAATATAATTAGACGACCTCGCTGATTCTTTTTTCATTATTGTTCCTAAAACTCCAAATGTGCTCAACTTGATTACGTGCTACAATTTTCCTTAAAGTAGATGGAATCGCTAATCAATACTTTCGACAGTTTATGCACAATGAAGAATAGTATCATCATTCGTGTAATATTAATACTACGCACCCTACACATTTATGCACACAAAAAGGTGAATGTGTATTTACATACGAATCCTTTTTTACCCTTGATTTTATATGGGCTTTTGTATCGTCGCCTTTCTCAACAAAATCCGCTCCTATCTATTCATTTTACGATTTTTCATCAGAATTCTCTGGAAGCCGAGAGTTTCGTCTCGTCGAATCACCACCAACACAAAAAAAAACAGGAAAAAATATTTCGGTGTGCACCCACTTAGAAATGAATTGCAAAAGCACGCGTGCTAAATCCTCCGAGCTCCGGGAAAGGAAAAGTGGAAAGCAACTCAGGGAAAATCAAAGGGACACGAAGGAAATGGGGATGGTGATGATGATAATGATGGCAAGAGTTTTCTCTCCAAAAAAGTCCTCTTCCGAACATAAAAAAGAGTGTTCATGTTGTGTGTGTGCAAAACTCTGTCTTGCACTATACAAACTGGTAGTTGTTGCGAAGAGGAGTGCAGAGCAAACGATGAAATATCACAGGATAATCGAAAAGAAGCAGTCAACGAGGTGGAAAAAGTCAATATTAGGATAAACGGTTTCTCGTAAAGCCAAATGGGTTTGGATATATAAATTCCAATTGTAATTGGAATTTTGGGTGCTCACTTCTCAGACGCCACAATTTAGACGAGCTTCCGTTCACGACCAACTCCTCCATCGTTTTTTTTTTTGGAAAGATGGGAAGCTGCACTGTGTCTACTTTTTTGTCAAGTAGTAAAACCCCTCGAAAAAAGTCAGAGCCACTTAAAAGATATTGTTTCTTATTACATAGTTTGTGAGGATCGATTTTTCCTCTCCAAAAAAAATATTTAAACTCACACTCAGGTTGAGCAGTGTTTGGTAAAATGTGTGCGACAATTTTTTATCTCGTCAGCAGCCCATTTTACACGGGAAAAGTGTCAAGCAACTTGTCCACAAATCCGTTTTACAATCTATTCTGCTGGAATAAGCATCTATCATGTATCATGGCGAAAAACATGTCTGAAAATGGTCTCTTTTTCTCTGCTTATCATCACCACAGATACACACACCAACCAACCAGCAACGACGGTCATGCCGTCCTTTTTTTCACTACGGACCATTTGTTAGTGAATCGATGACACTTCCAGATTAATCAATACCGTTATATCCTTTATCGTAGAAAAAAAAGAAAGCAGTTAGCCAACAGGAAAGAAAATGCATACATATTATACCAGATACGCTATTATAACCTTATCCTTTTTTATATGCATCCTTCAAGCTTTTATGCTGTGGAACAAGTAATTGGAAAAAAAATCTGTGTGTTATATTGCACCAAAAAAGCATGTTGACAGAGGGACGTGGTGGAGGAGATACAATCAAGTGTGTTTTTATATATTATAGCTTATCGACGCCTAGTCTCTAAGCACTTCTCTTGTCGAGTGGGTAGTTTGTGACAAATGATTTTCAAGAGAGCATTTTAGCCACTCGACTAAGCATGGAAAATGGGAGTTCCAGCCGCCTTCCTAGCTCCGCTTCACAAACACCAACTAACTTTTTTTTATACGACCACCACAAAAACTATAACAAACAACTCAAGTTCCATTCACATGCTCTTTTTTTTACACAAAAAATAAACACACAGAGATAGGTGTAATAGATAGATGGTGGTGTCATGGAGCATAGAAGCAGAGCAATAAAAGTTTATAGGTGCCACAACAACAAACCAGCAACTGCTGCAGTGTGCTTCTCTCAGTAAACGTTACAACACTACCTAATTTATTGGCCTACCTCGCTTCTTCGCTTTTGTTGGTGCGCACATGTTACTTTTTTATACCTACACCTATGATTACAAACTTAGCAGTCTGGTGTCACAATAGTCCATGCATTAGGCAAGAGTGGCTGGCTGGAGAGACCAGAAGTGGGTGGATTTTGTGCAAAAGAAAGCTTTTTTTTGCTGCAGCAGCATAATATGTTATTAAATTTGTACGACAATTTATTTCTTATTATCATGTCCACACATATATATATTATATTGCTCTCATATGACACGGAGTCCATTTGTTCGAAAGACCAAAAAATATATATGTTTGTTGACACACAAGAGCGAGTCTGACTGACGACGGATAATATGCGTAATTCGGTGACCCTTGACCTGCCAAATAAAGTTGCAGCAGGTCGGGAAATATATTATTGAGAACCAGCAGTTTTTTTTCAATGAAGGACACGAAGTACAGTGATGTCGAGTGCAGTACACGCAAGCCTTTTATGCAGGTACGAAGGTATATAGTGGAGCATTTCACCAAACAAAACGGTAAAGATATAATATTGTATTCGTTGTTTTTATCATTTTTATTATTTTATTTTTATTTCCCTCAATAACAAAAATTGGTGTTCCCTTAATGTGATTTTTTGTTTCCTTTGGTCAATCAAAATCACGCATTCTTTTCCTTCCAGCTTTTATTCTGATGATAGGAGAGGAAGCCGTTTTCATGTTTTTTTTATTCTCCTCAACTTGCATGTTATTTTGTGTACTGCAATCAGAAAAACATTGAAATGAATGAACTTCCCCTGTATCCTTTTATTTTTCCTTACTTTATCATTATTGGGTCACCAAATTGTCGAACCAAAAAATACATATACAAAGTGTTCACAACTATTAATACACTTTTTACTAGCAAGAGTCACGCTTGCTCTCTCCTCTCCTCCCGAAATTACAATTTAGCGTTCCTTTTTTTTCGCCCGACTGAACAGTTTATTGAAAGCCAGTCATGAATAGTCAATGATTATTTCCAGTTTTTTTTTTCAAATGCCACTGCACAATAATCTATACATCTGCTTTTTTGTATAAACATGTTTGAGCGAGTGTTTCATGAGAGAGGCGACATGGGCTAAAATTAAAATAATAGTAATAAAAAAACGGACTTGAATGTTATTGCGCCAGTTCCACTCACTATATTTTGGAATGAGTGTATACGAGTTTGGAAAAATATTCATCACATAAGTAGCCACATTGTAATTTTTTCCAGCTTCCTCTTTCATTTTACCAATGTCCCGCTTCCCCGACAAATAAGAAAAAACCTTTTCCACACACACACACATATCAATATAAATAAAGTATGCATGAGGATCATGATCATTTTGGTTCAGCAGACATTCCAGAGTGAATATTTTTGCTGGGGCAATGATCATCTTTTATGTATATTTTTTTTGTCTTCAAGTGGATATATATTTTTTGTTCTTCTCGACTCTATTCCACACTTTATTTCCCCAACAATTATACTCCTCTTCGAGATCGTCTCAACCTTTTCAACACCCGAAAACAACAGAAGCGGGTCAGAATGAAAAGGCGGAGGAGAGAAAAGTACAGAGTAATTTCTCACTAATGTTATGTAACACGGAGAATTAAAGGCAACAAAATTGACTGAAGTGGATGATCATCTCAGAGAGAGAGAGAGAGGATACCTTTTTTTGTCTCGTTTCACAAAGATATTCCTACCACAACAACAACAACAACAATAACAATGCTGCTTTACGACGAAGAAAAAATATCGACAGCAGCAGCAGCAATCCTGTCTCACAAAAAAAACCTTTACATGTTACGTAAGTATTGATTCACAAAAGAGTTACCTGCAGAAAGGAACTATCTAACGAAGGTAAAAAAAAGGAGAATCAAGAATGGGTATCATGTATCGCGCTAGTCAACTCCACAGAAGTCGGATCTTTCGAGAGGAACTCTGTAATTACAAGTATTAGTGCGTTAAACTGATATGTACATTAGGTAATGGGTAGCGCTCCCTTTTAATATCGGGAGCTTGCCGGCTTCTCTCCGCTTCTTTTGATTGAGTATATATTGCGTACTTGTGTATATGCATATATCTTGTGTGTGCAACTTGAAGGTATCATCATCCTCCTCACAATGATCATCGTGAAGCTTTTTTTTTAATTCTCGTTCTCTGTTTTTAACCACCGTTCCGCATTTATTCCTTCAAATGGGAAATACGAGTTTGAATGAGTAGAAAAAATGTATATTTATGTGGTGGTGGTGGTGGTGCAGAAGTTGATAAGGGGGAAAAAGGTGCATGTTCTGAAGAAGGCAGAGACACGCGCATTATATTCATTGGTGCGCGGTTTTTTTCCTCCCAATTGAAGACTTTACGAAGAAGAAAATCGGCAATTACTTTGCCGTCTTCACACGACCCTCTCTCTTCTCCGCACTAGAAACACGGACAAAAAAAATGCGGAGAGCAGGTCTGTTGCATACAAAGGAATAGATTTTCTAGCTAAATGAACAATCTTCTCATCTTGGGAAATGTATTTTTGGTCTGCCCCGAGTATATATTTTTTTTATTTGGTGATCCAACAATGACTGAATGGTGTGGTTACTTACAATGGTGTTAAAAAAATATAAAAGGCTGGGCAATGCTACTCTTTTGTTTTTTCCAAATATGAGTTGAGTGGTGTGCCATGGTTTTAAATTTTTTCCCCTTCTGCTCTAAAATCTTATCTAGACTGTTTAAAAAAAGGAGATTAAAATAATCACCATAAATAATTATCTCTCATTGTTTTCCCCAATTTTTTCCTTTACGTAACATCATAATAATCTAAAGCTAAAGTATACTTTGACAGTTGAAAATGCCACACACAACGAGGCAATCAGGGTATGTACCTTGGCTCAAAAAATAATTATCCGTACACATGACACATCCTATTTTAAACTAGTTTGAAATTTTAGCGAGTGCATTTTAAAAAAAAAGTGTATTTATGCTCAACATTTTAGCAAAAAATGATTTGCCAGGCAGAGTTTAGGATCGCAATCCTAAACTCATCATTTATCAAACGTCTAAGTCTAGGATAATATATTCAGCTAAAAAGATTAGGAAGTTGGGCACGCCATGCTCATTACTAGGATGTGTGTAATATTTACACGAGGAATGAAACTCTAAATGAATGTTGATAATGATATGATACAGTTTAAAATGACCTTCTCCACAACGTCACTTTCAATTCTGAGTGAAACACGTGAAATATTTTTTTGTTTGTGGCAAGTGACCATGAAAAATAATTACAAGGAAGATATCATCCTCACATGCAATAGTTGATATATATTTTTTTTAAACAAAGTCTAGTTTCTATTAGAGTGTTAATAATAATCCGGGTATAAATAATGCTCGTTTAATAATTACCTCAGAGAAAAATACTAGAGGAAAAGTGGGTGCACTCAAGCTTGACACGTGTGTGGAAAAATAATACATGGCTCATTCTTTTCAACTAAATAATGTTACAATTTGGTGTAATGATGATGGTGTCTCTTAGAAACTGACAAAATGAATGTCACACAATTCTACTTTTTTTTCGAAGACTTGTGTCATGATATATAATATATATGATATATATACTTTTTAAAGATTGTTATTGCTTGTTCACATTACATTTCATATGTATGTATACTTAAAAAGATGCACACCCTTGCATTTCCCAGTTGTGTGCATTTTTTTTTTCGACAACGTGGCGAAATGAAGAGTAATGAGCATTTAGAGTTCAGCTTATGTCAACTACTTCCGAGAACACTGAGCATAAAAATGCCGACTTGTTGTCTTCAAGGAATGCGTTTTTCGGAAAGGCAGCTCTCAACAACAACAAAAAATGTGTCATTTACATTACTTAAAAGATTACGTCGACACAATGAAAAAAAAGAGGGTGTACGTCAATCCATCTCTCTAGCCAAAAAAGCTTGCATAATATGTCTAAACGGAACAGGGCAGGCGCACATTTTTTGAGAAGGAAAAGATTTAGAAATTTTTGGAGAGTGATATTCAGTTACCAATTTTTTTCCTTCGAGGAAACAACCTCTCTCGGAATGATTCCCTAACTTGACTCCTTGTCAGCTCATCATTAGCAGACGAGCTGAGCATAATATGATTGTGCATAGAAGAGAAATAAGAACAGATTTTCTAACATTGGTTGCTCCCGCATAAAGTAGTTTTAAAAAAAGACTTTAACCTGTGCACACATTTTAATATAGGTATATAAACCTCGCCACCAAGGAATACGTATTAAGGTTCACTTTTTATGCACACAAGTTATAACCAATGTGAGCAAAAAAAGGAGAAGAGAGAAGTGGATGGGGAAAAGTTTTCCACTTTGTTGATCATTAAAATCATTACACCAGATTCACAAATTGGAGTAGTCGCATAAGAAAAAAAGTGAACACTTCAACTTCATCCATATTATTAATTCCTTATCCTTAAAAAGGAAAATGAACTTTTTTGGGTTTGTTGAAGTCAGGAAAAGGATTGTTTTACATTGCTCCGCCGTCTCATTTTCTGAGAACACGTACTCCACTCCACTTCTTATTCACTTTTCTTATCAATCCAATTTTCCAGTCCTTTTTTATTCTTCTTCTGCTACTCCATACTAGTTAGACTTTTTAGGTAGGACTCATTTTCCGTATTACTCTAAATTGTTATGATCTAAAAAAATAAGAATATGTTTCTGTGGGGTCCCCGAAAATAATAAAAATTGGAGAAAAAACCCACTAGCACAACTGCCACAACAAGAAAATGGGACGGGAAGCGTATAATAAAAACCGAGAGAAGGGATTTTATTGATTGGATCAATGTTTTATCCATACCCACTCGTGTATTTCGTGCGAGGATTGGACTAAAATAGATTTATTTTATTCTCGAGGATTTATAGGAATCTTCGAGAGTGGAAATGGAGAATAAAGTAATTTCTCCTCAGAGTTTCCCCCAAAACTAAAGTCACGAGGATATCCTGAGTGTTCTGTGTTTTTTTTTGGGAAAAAAACTTTTAATGTTACAAGTACTCCACTCGCTGGTTTGCTAATGCAGTCACTACATTTTCCATGGTTTTTTTGTGGTGGTACCAAAAAATTTCTCATTTTATTCTGAATGATAATGCGAAGAGGCCACGGCATGGCATGACTGCATGGGTGATATTTTCTCAACGGAAACACTGCCGTCAACATGTTCACGTTAATCGTTTCAAAGGTTAACTTACAACAGCTGCGCTTTAACTCCCAAAGAATCTACTCCTGCCTGCTCTCCTTTTCTTTCTCAGTCTCTGTCATCACAGTAATTTGCCGTCAGCCTTCCACTTCGCCCTTTTCCGTGCTCCATATTGCATACTACTACACTTCTTCCTCTACATTTTAGTGGCTCAGACTCACCTAAAACTTTTTTCTTTTTGGGAAGACCACGAAAACGAAAAGGATATATAATATATTTCCCTTTTCTTTCAATGAGACTTCAAAAAACCAGGGCTTCTTAATTCGCTCACTTTATGGTATTTTCCTAAGTCATTTTTACGACGAGAGAAAGACTCTCGTACAAACTGATCACTCTCGGCACACAACAAATCAGCGGAGGAATGCTCCGGTGTTGTTGTTGACAGATAATGAAACCCCCTTTTTTGCGGTTTTTATGACTACTTACTTAACTCAAATTTTTACTGCATACTTTGAATCACCATGTCCACGTGTTCTCCCTTCTTCCCTCCTCTCTTCAGCGCACTCTTTCTTGAAAGATTAAGCCCGAAAAAGAGTAATCATCACATCTCTTAATTTTATGGCCATTAAAAATATTCATCCACGGTCCATTATATTGTGACTACTCACAAGCAAAAAAAAAGTAGTCAAGTGTTGCGGACCCTTTCAAGACGGAATAAGAATAATAAAGCACACTTTTTATTTCAAAGATAACATAAAGTAATAGATTATCTACTCCCTCAAGCGAAGAAGCATAATAAACTTGCGCATTGTCCTCACAGAAAAAGGAAACACATGGATCTGCCGAATAATAATAACTTCTTCATAACTTCACGCATAAAAGGTACACAAGCTTATTTTTATATTTGTTTCTGTTTTTGCCAGACAACCCGAAAAAAAAGAAGCCAGTCGATAAAAAGGAGACCACGGGTTTTTTTTCTCTCTCTCTCCATGTGGCCAGTCATATAATCATAACAATCATAGTCTCACAACAACAACAACTGTGTACAAATATAAGAATGATGAAAAAACAATAAAAAAAGGAATGATAATAATGCTCTCTGAAAGTAACATATTATGTAGGCTATTTCTTCAACTGACATCAGTCAGTTTTGATCACCGCGATTCATTACCTCCATGAGAAAAATATAAATAAGAAAAAAAGGTAGCATATAACACATGTTATATGTATAAGATTTTCAGATCAATAGTCAGGTAGTTATCTAACAGACCTTTTTTCTGAGTAAAAAAAGGCTAAGCGAAGTGAGCAATATGTTCGGACAAGCTAAACAAATGCATACTAATCTATTATAATAGGCTTTTCCATAGGTCTGATTGTGTGACATGGTCATATATTGGAATGAAAGTGAGGTTAAGATAGAACATGACCGCGTGTGTGTCAATAGCGGTGGCGGTGGTCGACAGGGAAAAAAATAAGAAAAAAGGGCAAAAAAAAGGAAGGGGAAAGAGAAACCAACGTTTACACAGAGGCTCGCCCTCCCGAAAAAAATGAGGAAAATAAAAGAGATTTTTTTATTACGTCTATTATCATTATTTACACCGTAAATAATACTTGATAATAAATATGTGTGCTTTCTAGCTCGAAAGCCAGTTGAAGGAGTTATGGTGGCAAAATTGCGTACTGGCACGAACCACATATAAATATTATGTGTGTTTGGCTGTTGTTATACAACGAGCATAACTCTAATGGTAGAGAAATAAAACATGTGCACTGGCCAACTAGCTTTCCATCAATTCCGAAAAAAAGAAAAAGAGTTTTGCAGTAGACTTTTTAGTACTCCACATATAATGCACACCTGCATACAATCAATCAGTCATTCGAGATGATAAATGAATCTATGGTTAGCCTCGTGTCAGGTTGTGCTCTGGTGATAAATTGGCATCTATAAAAATACATGTGTCTCACTACAACAATGCACACCTGCATACAATCAATCAGTCATTCGAGATGATAAATGAATCTATGGTTAGCCTCGTGTCAGGTTGTGCTCTGGTGATAAATTGGCATCTATAAAAATACATGTGCCTCACTACAACAAAAAATCATGCTGAAAATTCTCCACAGTCTTTTTCTCCCAGGAAAAAAAATCGGAGGTGACCGGCCCCTTCCTTCTTGAGGTTAAATCCGAGCCTGTGGTCTCACAAGACGAAACGAATACTTCCTTTCTCTCTTGTATTTATTTAAACCGAAAAACGTGTGTGTGTGTGTGTGTTTTTATGCACACACTTTTTCTCCCAGAAAAAAAATCGGAGGTGACCGGCCCCTTCCTTCTTGAGGTTAAATCCGAGCCTGTGGTCTCACAAGACGAAACGAATACTTCCTTTCTCTCTTGTATTTATTCAAACCGAAAAACGTGTGTGTGTGTGTGTGTTTTTATGCACACACACACGCGCGAAAAAATATAATATTGAAGGCATGGAAAACACATACAAATTCCCTCCGAAAAAGGTGCTTCAGCCCCCATACATTTCTCAGGAAAGAAACAAGGAGAAAAATGGCTTATTTCGGGGAAGACGACGGAAAAAGTAAATTATGGTGAAATAGGCGTGTATGCTCTATGTGTGTGTGCGCACATAAAATAGAAAATGTGAATCGGTGCACTGGATACTTTTCCACCCAAAAAATGCATGAGAAAAAATATGAACGCCATGTGTGTTTCTGATAGTGAGGGTCTGTCCCGATTTGTTAATGTAACCAAAAAAAAGGGTTTACATTCAACTGAGCGGAAGGTGACAGAGAAAAGAACTAGTATTTTTACAACGACCGGCGATCATTTTCTTCGTTAGGATGACTATTACTTACTGCCACCACCACCACCACCGCGACTACTTCGGTAATAGTCGTAATAATAGCTATTGGAGCTTAACTGCCTGGAAGCAAATAAAAAAATGGAGGAGAAATGTTGAAAATTAAGCAGCCTTTCGCAGCCAGTCAAATATCCAACTGGGAGAAGCATTTATGAATTTAATCTTCACTTTCAAGCCGCACTCTGTGTCTGCTCACTCTACTCATTATTTTCTTGGATCATATTGAGCACAAGAAATGTTCGCGGTGTACTTGCCATGTCATAGTTAGAGCTCGTTGGTGCTTTCCTCCAGTGATTTTTTTTCTCTTCCTTGTGCTGACGGCTCGCCTTTTTTCTCTCTCTCCATTTTTCTACTTCATTTATTCGGTAATGGTGTCGAGGTATGGAGAGCTGGTGCGTGGACTCAGATTGAGTTTTTTTTCTTGTATGAATTCTTTTCTTGACGAGAGACAAAACATGGAAGACAAGGATCTATGCTCTATATTTCTTAGTGTGCTGGTATAGGCGTTTTTTTACAGGCATGTTTGGAGATATCAGTCAACTTGCCTAATATGGAATGTAACAAAAACAAATCACAGCCACCCTATGTGGCACGAAGTTTATGGAGCACAGGAAAGGAAGGAAGCATTAAATGGGAAGGGTTAAGCGGAGTTGCATAAACACTTTTTTATAGGTGGCTTCTTTTCAAACATCATTAACTGCTATTCTTTTTTTTTGTTCAGGCCATTTGCATAAATCAACTAATCTTATGAATAAAAATGAGCTTGAGAAGTGTAGTGATGAGCTTGAAACTACTTTTCGGTTATTTTTTTTGTCAGGCTCATTTTTTTTGGAAAAAATGGCCGGATGCTCTAAAAAAATATACTTAACATTCTTTTTGTAGCCCAGCCCAGTCTAAAGTTTAAGTGGGGAGGATAATACACAAAATTAATTTTGCTTTATATAGCAATAAACTAGATTATTTTGGTGCAATAATCCAGTATAAAAAATTTTGGGGACAAAAATTGAGAAACCAGAAATTTGACTGAGAACCTTTTTTTTTAAAAAAAAAAAAGTCATCATGGTTGTACTTACATCAGTTCGCGGTAGCTTTTGTAGCTAGGCTTATCAACAAAAAATAACACAGGCAAACATTCACAACAACAACAAACGTTCATACATCCGGAAATCATCATCATTATTTTCATTGTGCTTTGTGTGTGCTTGCTGACTTATTATCATTATCTTTCGTGATGTTCTCGTTTTTTTTTTACTTTTTATTTCGCTAACAGTACAATGAATTTACATAAGAGAGAGAAAAAAATATATATGCTCGTGAGTTCGTGTTGGGTGTCTATTGACGGAGGAGCCCCTCTCCAAAATAAAATAATTTTTTTGACAATGGTAAAAGTCATAATGTATTATAATGTACATGAATGTTCCTACGAATCTGACTGAACAACGCAATGAACTCACGCATTCATTTTCTTCTTATTATTGTTCAGCTTACGACCTCACAGCATATTTTCTTTTTTTTTTCGCCATCAGCAAAAAAAATATATATGTAAAGAAGCAGTGTGGTGGCACAGTTGTGAACAGGACCTCCATTCATGCATGTGAATTTTTAATGCTTGCGCTCCTCCGTCCAGATGCTTTCCTTCTGTTGTTCCACTGCTTTTGTGGTCGTCGTCGTGCTCTTCATTTCATGACATCCAAAATGAATAATAATAATAAGAGATAAGACAAAAAACACAAATGCTCTTCTTTATTACTGCTGATCCCCCAAATAAAAAAAAATGCGACGGTGGAGAGAGTACTGTCATGTTTTTTTTTCTTCAGCTCGTCTTCGTGCAGTCATTTCTTCTTCCTTTCTAATTTAATTATGAGATGTGAAATTAAACGGAGGCAATTAATAATCTGCATGATTTAATTAGGAATGATGCTCCCAATTCCTTATTCATCATAATTACTCCGTACATATGCAGCACTTCATCGCAAATTATAAAAATATCGCGTGGAACAGAAAAGAGCTCTTTGGTCAAATGCACCCAGTCTGAACAAAATACATCTAGACGGTCATTGACAACTTGCAAAAAAAAAACCTTGAGCCTTGAGTTGACCTGCATGTCTCCTGCAAGATGCGATTTTCATGTGCATTTTTATGATTATTTATTGGTGTTGTTGTTTTTTATTGCATAAAAGGTAGAAAATTAAAAAGCTATTAAGGAAAACAAATGGCATAAAAAGGTAGCAGCAAGAGAAAAAAAAACTGCACTTCAACACATGCACAACTAATTTGCATATTTCTTTTTAGCAAGAAAGAAATATTAATGAATTCTTTCCTTTATAAAAAAAGCAGAGAAGGAGTAGAGTAAGAAATATTCAGGTTTACCTGATTCCGGATGGTGGCCGTTAAGACCTTCAAAGGTTTTCGATGTCATATGAAGCAGGGCATCCAGAGGAGATGAGTCGGAGGAGTTGCGCCTGCCGTTCGCTTTGTTTTGTGCATCCCACGGACGCACTATTCGCTGTTGACCGGCATCATGGTGCCGTCCAGCACTGGCAGCACTAGAACTACAGTCTTTGTGACCTCTTCTCTCATCACCACTCCCCTTTGCCGGCTTATGACTTAGAATATCGGAAATGGAAAAGCCCTTGACTCCGGACGCGCCTTGACCGGATTGCGACTCCATCTGGAACAAAAGTAAAAAAAATACACAAAACAAACAAAAAATATACTTGGATGCTTTATAGTGTTATCTATTTTGAAGTCAATTATATAGAGAGTCCAGTGGAGTGAAAAAAAAGTGAGGGAGATCAGGATTATAAAAAAGTATCTGAAATATAATTAGAATCTCGTGTGTGATTCTATCTTTTTGACATTTCCACATTGACTGTTGACTATCGGTTATTTTCGTTTCGGATTTAAATTTCACTCTAATTATTTCCAGGAAAAAAAAATGTTGGTGAGTGTTCTTACCTGGAGCATTCTGAGCTTCTTCAAAGGTCTAAAATACTCGTCTTCGGAGAGACAATCCTCTGTGTTCGCTCTGGAGAGATTATCTGGCGACGTGAGGGAAGGAGACGGGCTTCCGCCCACGCTGATTAGATCGTCCGATGACATTTCCTCGTCATCCTGACTGTTTGGCGTTAGCGGCTGCCCCTTCCCATGCTGCTGGTGAGTGGTGATGGTGGTGATGATGATTGTGAAGTGTTTTGTTACAGTGACTGGAGAGTATGGTGGTAGGGGGTGGGGGTGGGGGTGGAGGTGACTTCGCTTCAATTTTGTCACTCTCTGCAGGCTCCTGTTCCATTTTTGCCTCACACATTGGTTCGGTTAAAGAGATCGTTTCCCCACTCGCCAGAATTGCAAATGGTATTAAGGAAGGACTCAGTTTGATCAAAGGTGACCCCTCCTCCTCACTTCCGTAGTAGTAGATTGGTTTGTGATGCATCAATTTTAGCACGAGAGAGTTATAATTTCACCACACTTCTCAAAGTCCACATGGACACATGCAGACACATTACAGCGACACAATGAATACACCTTATCAACTGGATCTTCAGGAAAAAAGTGTTGTCCAAAAAAAATACCTAAAAACGATTTTTCCCTTCTTCGCTTGTGCAATACTCTAAAAAACTGCCGCAACTTGGATATAAATATCCTGTTCTTATCACTTCAAGAAGACCGTTAAGAATAGATTTTCTTTTTAAAAAAAGTTTTAACCTTTTTTTCAAGTATAAACTTTCAATAATGGTTACAACACGTTGTGTACATTTATATCAAGGGGCAATAATAATAAGTTGAAAATAATTTTTTTTTCTGTTGTCTCACTTCATGCTTGAGTGCACAGCGTGTCCCTTCTGAACTTCTTATCTCCCATGAATTAAATCGGAGAACAGATTCAATACTCTTAGGAACGGGAGTGTGAATTCTTCTTTTATTATTTTTTGTGAACAATAAAAATAAGTCAAAAGTCGCAAGTGTAGTTCGTCATCACCAGCAGCATGGGAAGGGGCAGCCGCTAACGCCAAACAGTCAGGATGACGAGGAAATGTCATCGGACGATCTAATCAGCGTGGGCGGAAGCCCGTCTCCTTCCCTCACGTCGCCAGATAGAATTCTTCTTTTATTATTTTTTGTGAACAATAAAAATAAGTCAAAAGTCGCAAGTGTAGTTCGTCATCACCAACAAATTTGTTTTATTTTTCGCCAAAGGGGCAACTTTTTTATTTTTGCACAGGAAGTTGGACGAAAAAGGCGTATTTTTCATTTTCATCAGAAAAAAACTAATCACTTTTACATTGAGTTATAGTTTGGAAAAACTAAAACGTTTCATCACTTCTCAATATTTTACGTGGTGTGAGTATGTGAACTATACGTGCTGAGCTGTGATTGACAGCTATATATATATATTTTTTTTGTAAAATGTTATCCTCCAAAAAAATATATCAAGTCCTGCTGAAATGGGTGAATCCGGGAAATGACTTTTGACAAATTATGTTTGCACCGTCCTCACAAAAAGCTCACTGCAGCACAGAATGTTTTTTTTTCTTCGTTGGGTCGAACTGAAACAAAAATTGGTTGTGCGTGATTCGCAGTGTTGAAGACAAGGCGGATGGGGCGCAACAGAAGAAAAAAAACGTCCTTTTGTAATTATCTTCACTCTGCTGCACAATCTATAAACAGTTTGTTTTATATTGTTGAAGACGCCCAACCGATTCTTTGAATTGTATTTGACAAAGATTTTTTTTAAAGAAAAAAATTACTTCAAAAATATATTCAAAACCAATCACCACACGAAGATTTTTCACGTGGGCAGATACTTTATTTTTAAGAGAAATTGTTTTTGCACTTAATTCTTTTATTTTCCACCACACTTGTAGGTTCTCCACCTTTGATTTTCTTCGAAATACTAATAAAAAAAACTAAATACTTATTGTTTCTTCATTTGCTTCAATGAGTTTAATCACTTTGATAATGTATGCACAATCAGTAATTATCAGTTTACAATCGAAGAGCATAAAATTGATTTTTTTTCAGAGCTTGATTTGTTTTTTTTTCATAAAGGATCACAATGCAACCATATTGGACACAAAAACAAAGACAATGAGCACTTCACTCCTTGTGTAGTCACCTCCCAAACTCAATCTTTGTACTAAATCACTCTGCCGATGATAAGTATACAAGGTGTTGACAGGCCATACAGACAGTGTGAAACTGACTGACATCTAAAAGCCAACTCGAGTTACCTTTTTGCTCTTTCACAAGACACAATGACATACACCTATACAAGCACGTTATAGTAGCGTATCTGCTCCATGTACATACACAACTTGAGGCGGTCGTATATAACAGACCTTTTCTTGGTTGGTTATCAAAATGTTCAGAGCACACTCAAAAAAAGAGGAAGTCTACCCGTTCAAAATTTTTGCTTAGAATGACACAAAAAGAGTAAAAAGCACTGCCACTTCGGTTTTTTTTAAACAGATACTCGTTCTTATTTTCTCTTGTGTGCTAAAAAAAACTACGGAGCAGAGTTTTTGCACTGACTTTGACAGTGACTGAAATTGGAATAAGACGAATGACGAGGATGTGATGATATATCTGCTTGGCTGACGAGCGAGTGAGTGAGTGAGTGAGCGACACAAACAGGCTACAATAATAATGTGACGTTTGATTGAGGACAATTAGTATTGGGAGGACGACTGCGAGAGAGGGATGTGCTCGCTTTCTACCAATACAATCATCTCCACAAAAAAAAACATATAATATATGTATATACCTCTTTGTTGCACTAGCTAGCGTTATTTCACAAAAAAATATTATTATTTGGTGGTGATGATGATAATGCCTCTATCCAAAGCCAATGTTTTTTTTGGTATAAAGATATTATTACGAATGTACGAGCGGAGATTTTTTTATATTCAGTTTTTTTGTAGGAAAAGAGGGAGCGAAGATTATGGGAGATGATGAGACACAAATGGTAGTAGAGAAGTAATATTTTATTCCGCTAACGCAACAGGCCAGAGAGATGAGTGTGGGCGGACGTTGCAGACTCACTTGCTAATTCACTCTCATCTCAACAACGATTATCCCACGGTTCTCAGAACAGAATATTAACACTCTATTTATTTAATCTCGAAAAATGTTGACCTCTGACAAGAAATACGGTAGTAGTGCTTATTACAGCAACTGTGACATCTATACACTGAAAGAAATTTTTCTTCTCACGTTGCTACACAATAAATCTTGGAAATAATGTTTCTCACTCGGTAATTAATTATGGAGGCGTAGATTAAGTTTCGTAAACTGGATGAGTCACTTCAGACAGACAAGTCTCCTGGATCAGATCAGTTTCTCGAATGAGTCAACTTGTGACCAGCAAATGATCGTATATATCAATTTAGGTTTGGAAGGAGCCTGTCAAAAAAAATTGTGTGTGAATCCTTCTCTCAATCCTTAAGTACGACTCACTGTCAATCCGAGCACAACCACAACAGACAAATTATGATACCACAGAGAAGATATATTAGTGCGATGCGAGAGAGACATTTCCACACTTATTTTTTTTTCTTAAAATCAAGTCACTTTTGTTTGCTCTTCACAAGTGGATATGTGAGAAGATTGGGAAGAGGTACTTATCCACTATCCTTTTTTTTCTGGAGGCAAAAATATCTTGTGTGTTGTGTGATGCTACCGATGATAAAAATTGCCGACTAGTGTTCACATCCACTCTCCTTCTCATGCTCCAGCCTGCACGGAATCTATTACATAACAACCTCACTCACTTCTGTCATGCAGGCCCACACTCCGGAGAAACCCCTCTCGAAACAAAAACATTATTTGAGCTCAGTGGAAATGGATATATAGTATCCATGATAATGAACACACAGATAAGTACACATACAAAGTCTCGTCCCTTTTTTCCCGAAAATGTAACTCTGTGTACGAGCCTTGACGTTTATTCGGTGTGAGGTGTCAGCAATGGTTTATCATTGCGTAGGAAAAAGGGCCTTCGTTTGCCCCAAAAGTTTTTGCTTGGAAAAAAAAGACGTATCTTGTGTTGTTGCGGTCGCTGCTCAACAATAATATTATGAGATGGAGATTCCGAGAGGCTTCTTCCTTTGGGTTCGTTCTTCTTCCAAGGAAAAATTGAGATACAAACCAGCATTGCAAGGATTACACTTTGTATTAAAAAGCATATACAAGAAAAATGTTTTTTTAGAGCCTTTTTATTATATCTTTTCTCAGTCAGCTCACCTTTTTTACTCAAGCTCATTCACTCTTCACTTTTCTCGCCTCTGGAACAATAATAAAAAAGTCGTCATTATTACAGTGTAGGAGCTGTGGAGCTCACAAGGAAAACCACAGGAACAATTGTAGACTCAACGAGAGAGGGATACTCTCAAAAGAAGCCGACGAACAAATTTCATGTTACAACAAGAGTTCAGCAGCAGCCGCAACACATAACAACATTTTTTAAAAAAAAAATTGTAATAATAAAAAAAAACATATACACTAGTACACATGGAGAGTATTCTAAACAATGTGTTTAATGTGTGAAGAAGAAGAATCATGTGTATATAAATGTGTAATACGTTACTACAATGTTTTCTCTTCCGAGCAGAGTCTGTGCTACGCACGTTTATGGTCTCTCCCGTGATAAAATCACATTTTTACATGTTGAAAAGCCGAAGCATGCGGATAAGTCAAGTTTATCACGTTTAGTATTATTGTGACTACGGGTAAAAATATATATATGTATGCATTTTACTCTTTCTCTTTTTTTCAGTATTCAAACTAAGCGTTTATATTATGTGGTGCCAACCAGAAGAGGATGGAAATCGACGAGTTATTTTATTTTTTCGCTAAACTGCTCAACACTTTTGTAGAATATATCGGCTGGTGATTCGGGGCTCACTTTTTTCACATGCAATGCAACAACTACTCCTGTCCACATGAGCGAAACTTTTTTTTCTCCGCTACCAAGTTTACCTGTGTGTGCGTTTTTTTTTATCCAAGTTCAAGTCAACTTGTTTTTTACATAATATTTATATAAGTGGTAGTAGCATAGCCAGCCGATTATTTAATGCACATATTGGAGCAGAAAAGTTAGCTTTATAGAAAGAAAGGAATACAAGTTTTGCTCCTTTTTATTCTCTTGCACATAAGTTTTGCATGTAAAGGTACCGACACAGGACGGCCTCTCTTTCAGAAAAAAAAATTGCTGTTCGTGTGCTTCTATTTTGTATTTTAATACATGTATCAGGTAACAAATTTTATGCAACTGGGAATCAAACGGCAGTGCAGTAGCGCCTGGTAAGAAAAAAAAGAACTTTATTCTCTCTACTCTCCGGTGTAATGGGGGACCAGAAGAGAAGAAACGCAGGAGCTTATTTTTTTGTCGGAGAAATGTTAACGTACTTTTTAAATACACGCGAATACACACTCTATATTTTCCTTCATACAATATTTCTGGGGGAATATTTCTCTTTATTTCTTGATTTGATGCTGTTGATACATATTTAGATTTTTTTTTCGCCCAGTTCACTCACTCACTCACACATTCTATCATGCATTACCAGGCATAGTTGAAAAAAATTGGTTTGATACGGGTGCACTTGCTATTTTGTGTGCATGCTCATATTTCATTTAGGTAAAATGGTTTAGGAAATTAAGGAATTGAAAGCTCCAACAAAAAACTGTAACAAGGAAAGACTGGCAGGCCGGTAGGCAAAAAAAAAACCCTAGTTGACTAGTTGAAATCCTTTTTTTTTTTCATATAAGAGTTTTAGTAGCCACAGAGCATAGTTGTGTTGTGTTGTGTGGCAGTGACTTGAGCAAAAAAAAGAATGGGAGACGCTTTTGACTCATGAACCAAACTAATAATGATAGATCAACCAGCTCGTAATAATACACTCCTGATTCCTCTACACATTAGTGATAGACTATTAGACTGTGAGCAATAGTTGTGTGAGTATTACTTATAATAAATATTAAATGGACAGATTGGTTATATTTTATGTCGTATCATTTTTGTGAGTGGAGAATGTATACTGGAATGGAACAAGAGCGAGCACATGTGCCAAAAAGGAATGGGTTTAACTCGAGGGAAAATTATGGGAGGAATGCTTTTGGTAAATGCCGAACAAGGTAGAAGAATGCACATTGTGTGTGCCACATTGTTGTGTCTATTATTTATCTATGATGAAGGTACATACATACATAATTTCCAGAAACAAGAAATCCATTCTAGTAGACAACCTTCTGACTGACGCACAAAAAAATATTTGCACTAACAAGACTACTTAGAAGATCTCTTCTCTGATGATAATAACATGTGCCGATTCCTAAACACTTAGTTAACATTGCAAATATTTTTTTCTGAAAAAAAAATCTTTCAAGCATCTTTATTTTTGCTAAGCATGTTGATGAAAAATCTACTGCCGGGAGAAGCATACGTATGCCCAGCACATTTTAGTAAGTAGGTGCAAATAAGTTAAGCGCAAGAAAATAAAAAAAAGGATGATGGTGGTAGCACCAGCGTGAGTGAGTGAGCACAGACGCGTCTTGTGAAGCACGCCTGCTGCTACATCTGCAGTGGAGTTTTTGCTCCGAAGCAAGTTTCAAGTTGCCAGCCAGTTAGCACGAAGCTTGATCATCATCACCTTCATTCTGCTGAATTCAGACTGACGAGTTGGTATGCTGAGCCAACTACTTTATAAAATATACTCAGACATACAGAAACACACACGGGAAAGGGAGAAGTACAGGAGCAAGTTTTTTTTATGGATAGAATTTGAAGCATATAAGAAAGCACAAGACGAGTTCGTTTAGTTTGTTGAGAGTAACGAATCAACGAGTGGGGGAAGTTAGCATGTTTGACAGGTCAATTGACGGAGATGGGCCGCCTTCGAGGTAGGCAGGCGGAGCCAAACGACCACATTGGCCAACTCACTTTTACCATTTTTTTTCCAAAGACTCCGCTACAAACGCTTCACTCACATAAACAAGGTTCGCAGTATTTACTGTGTAGTTGCTCTCCCAACTCGTTTCTTCAAATGATTACATCGACTAACTTTTTCCTCCAACTCCACTTGGTGAGCTTGTGTGTGTGTGTGCTTGCCAGAAATCATGATATTATGATGATGTGTGCTATGCGCATATATTTCAGAGAGGACAAAGTGAGACAGAGAAACAGCGATAAGAGAAGACAAGAGTCACATAAGACAAGAACTGACAAGCTAGAGTGTTTTGTCTGTGTATATTACACACACAAAATTAAGTGTGTGAGGCCGTCTTCCACATGGAAAAAATAGGATGAGCAGTTTTTTACTTCGTCGAGACGATGTGTGTGTCTCCGCACATCCGAGGGGCTTCAAAGAAGTCTGCTGCACTACATAAAAATGTCTTTGTATTAGAGTAACGATTATTGTTCGTAGATGTGTACAGTGTTTACTCCTGAAATATCTTTTTCCGAGAGTATTTTTTTGCGCCGATCTATAATATTACATGAGGCGGCTGAATATTGCGTTTGTCGTATCTGTACAGTGTGTCTTTTTCAAAAATGTGTTTCATTTGTTGTTACAAAAGAGCTTTAATAGATACACTCTTTTTATGAACAGATTTTTGTTCACCCTTTTTTCACTTCGCACACCTTTTCCCATAGATTCACGTCGACAGGGAGATGGATAAGAATGTATCCATCCAGTTTTGTACATGAAGTCAACATCATCATCGTCGTGATCATCATGTTTACCATTGTTTTTTCTCCCTACTTTTCTTTTCTCTCTCTCTCTTGCTTTTTTATGATTACCCGAAGGAGGCAGGATATGAAGGAGCATCATTATCATTCCAAACAGGAGTGCGCTGTATGAATGGGTATACATTCAGCAGAGGTTTTATCATTGTTATTATTTTTTATGTGTTGTGTGTGTGTGTACTCACTCAACACTTTTGGTGCTGCAATCTCTGCCCATTGGTGCATACTTTTCACCTGGCTTCAAATGATGCAACAATACTATCGTAACGTGTGTCCGTCCTGATAATCTACAATTTCCGTAAAAAAAATAAGCACGTGGATCTTTTTAAAAAAATCGCAGAAAAAGAATAATTACATATTTTTCAATTACTTTGCATTCTAAAATTTGTACGCATACATTTTGCTATCTCCCATTTAATTTGCATATGTCTGCATTTGTCCCAAAATCTAAAAAAAAAGTCATTTAAGTATATGCTTATCTGCTCATCTCATATTTATAGAACACCTGGAGTAGTGGG
The DNA here is from genome assembly GCA_027744215.1 of Troglopedetes dispersus. Lineage (NCBI taxonomy): Eukaryota > Metazoa > Arthropoda > Collembola > Entomobryomorpha > Paronellidae > Troglopedetes > Troglopedetes dispersus. Next base: position 30,448 of record JAHZNF010002376.1, read on the forward strand.
TTTATTTTGGGAAGCATTTTTTTTATTCACTTCTCCTCTTTCCCTGTGAAACACAGACATTCAAGATTAATAATACATCAGATATCCATTATATGTCGTAATCATCACCAGTCACTCAGGCAAACAGGGAATGAAGGAGAGGAGAGAAAAAAAAGCTCGTCTCATTTCTTTTCAGCTCTCCGAATCAACTCTGCCAAGCTCATTAGCGTCTATTTAGTGTTTTTGTCCTTTTCAGATATTGCGTTTGGGTGGCCCAAGCACGGCCCGTTTCTTGGGTGGCCACACAAAAAATATTATGGAGGAAAAATATCATGTCGTGGATGGTGTTGTTGATGATGCCAAAAAATATATATATTATCCACTCGCCCTCCACAAAAATATAATAATTTTACCTCAGCGCAAAGATAGAGTGATCATGTTTTTTTTGGGGTGATTATGATGTATATGAAATCTAAGTGGAAGTTGCTGCTCTAACCATTTTCCACTGCCACCAAAAAATCACCCACCACCTGACATGTATGAAAAGTAGTCATGATATGATCATCATCATTTCTCTAGTAATTCCTACCTTTGAAAAAAAATAAAATCATGATGTTTCATTCTCCCAAAAATATCCATTTTTTTAAACATAAAACGTTCTCAACTGTCAGGAATTCATTTGGTGGAAAAAAGGTGGAAAATGTGTGGTGATGGCCTCTCGGAAGAAGTCAAAAGGCATGTGTGCACTTTCGAAAGGGGAGAATTATTAGTCAAAAGCAAAATAGACGCTTTATTTTCTCTCTCTCTCTCTCTTCTTGTAAGATAATAAAATTATGCGATGAGATTAAAAATATGTAGAAACGTTTCGTGGTGCTAAAGCCTGTTATCATTTGACACTAAAAGAATTTCGTGAGAAATCATAAAATTCCCTCCCCCCCCCCAAAAAAAAAGAGAAAAAATTTCGAAATTATTATTTTATCCAACAAAGTTTTCAACAAATAATGAACACTACAGTTATCTGATTGTTTCCGGATTATGGTTTTTACTATTGTGAAACAGTTTTAAAAGCGACTTTAATAGTCCCCTTCAAAAATTAAAATCCTGGGCGAGTTTAATTTAATCCACATTGCCACGAAGAGACTAATTTATTTTTATTTATTTTTACGCACGCCCAGTTTTCATGAAGCTAAGGTTACCCAGAATGATTGCGATATTAATTGACTGGGACTAAAAAAATGGGTAATATTCATTCGCATTACAAAACATTAACTGTCTGTGCAACAATCACGATCCATATGTTCTTACGTAAATTTTATTTTTTTTTCGAGAATTATTTTTAGATAGAGAGAGAGAGGCACGTAATAGTATAATGGGACTTTTTTTTAATGGAACTCCTGGCAAACCGGAGATTGCATAAGCTAACTGTTTCATACTTGAGCGGAGTTTATTATAACATTTATGGTTATGAAATGAAGGTGGATTTTTCATCATTGTAATATAATCTGTAGAGACAAAAAAAATCATCTTCATTTCTTCACTATTATCATTACTACTCATTACCATTATGATTATTATTACGACAGGAGCAGCATCAGCAAGAAGCAAAAAATAAAATGAAACTAAATTCAGCTACTATCCTATTATCATCAATATAATAATTTTCGTGAACACGATGCACATAATAAAAAAGGATGATAATGAACGAAGGGGAGAAAAATAGGAGTAGTAAATACGAAGTACATACTTGAATGTTTAGTAATGAGTAATAATAGGCAAGCCCACCTTCGCCTTCCTCCCGGAGGATGTCTTCCCATTTTTTTCCCCAAAAAAAATCTTCATTAACTTTCTTAGTTGAGAGAGGAGAGATATAGGAAATGGAGAGGAGATATAGAGTTACCGGCACCACCAGCACCGACCGCCACCACCAACAACGATCCTTTCCTCTTAATAATAATATAATGTGACGCACTCTTACCAGAAAAAAAAAGTTTACTCCGCCACGTACAACTTTTTTTTATTGTTATTATTATCATTGTTATAGTGCACGATAATACGGCGGACACACAGGAAAATAAAAATGATTTTTTTTTCTTCCTACCTACCTCCACATAACACTATAAATGCTATCATACTACTTCCATTTACTTTTTATCGGTCTTATATGTATGTATGTACTCCTCGTTGTTTTTTTTTTGCATCCAGCGGCTGTCCAATTTACTTGAAATATGTAATATCGCCATTATAATAATTATTATCGTCTTTATTATTATTATATTATATATTATAAGCTGTTCATTTTTTTCACTAAGGAGAAAACTGACAATAAAAAAAAGAGTGAGTGAGTGAGGTGTACAGAAACTCACTGCTTCGGAGAGTCTGTCTTCAGCGGCTGCTTTTTTATTATTATTTCATTACTGTTATTATTATTCAGAATGATTATCTTCACGCTTTTCACTAAAGTTGTTACACAGGGTAGGCAAACAGCGTGAGTCTTTTTGTGAGGTGCAGTTCGGATTTTTTTTCCACTTCTGACCAGAGATGGGAACATGGGTTGCCGATTGAATTCCTGAGATGATCGCTCATTCGGTACTAAGTTGTCCTTTAATCGAATGTGTGAATTTACTTGGAGATGAGATACTGTAGTCAATGGTATTAATACTGTAATTTGTGATTCGGGAAGTTTGAGTCTAATTTGAAAAAATGAAAGTTGTGGTGCAAATACCCACCTTTCTCGTATTTATTAAAACCCAGCCACTTTCCCCATCTCTGGTGATTTCAACTACTCTGTTAATAATAAAATTGATGTATGAAGCAATAGAAGATAGCAAGATGCAGAGCTGGGATGATGGCGGTATTATGAAGAGAAGGAGATGCGGTAGAGCACAACTAAAATGTCTCAATCAGAAGAGACGAGCGCGGAGGTAGGCATAATAACAATATTATCTTGGTATTTTATATGCCTTCTGTGTGTCATCATCATCAGAAAAAAATTGTAATGAGCATATTATTACCCCTGTGCATTATCGTAGAAATATCCACTCCGTCGTTTTTTTTCTTCTTCAACATTAGCGGGGATATAATTTGTTGTGAAAAATTGGTCGCTAGAAAAAAAACGCTATGAAAAATGTATTCAAATATTCATAAATGTACAACTTGTTAGACATTCTCTCTAAAACGTGATTACTTCATTTCAACATAATTCCTTTCTAGTTTTTTTTCCTTCCCTTCTCAAATGGTAGTCGTTCTCATAAAACGATAATAATGTTATCTTTTAGTTGCTCCACCACACAATGTTGCCATGCCGCAAAGTCGTTGTGTGCATATTTCTAGTAAGTATGCAACTTCATAAATGATATAGTCGCACATTGCCCTTTGAAACGTGTTTTTTATTTCTCTCTGTCTCTCTCGAATATCAAATGAGATGTAGACGAACGAAGCATTTAAGAAAATAAAGTGTGCGCATTATTGCACATGAAGACTGTGTACACCTCAGGGAACATTTTTCTCTGTCTGCCTACCACACACGCAGGAACAATAAATAGACGACGAAGACCACATAAGAATAGGAAAAAAAATATTATATAGAAGGAGATTTGCTGTTTTTTATTATTATTTTTTCCTATCATCTTGTCAGAGGATTAACTTGTCAGGGAAAAATATCTGTGAAGGGAAAACGACATAATTAACTTTTTGGAGATTGTTCTATTTACTTCATTACTGGCACAAATCCATTACTGAGGATGCTAGTCTTACCACGTCGTCGTATCCCATATATCCATTATCTTCTTTTTTTAGCTCCTATATTTTGTCTTATGTTATATATATGTGTGTGTGTGTCTGCATCGTGGGTAAATTAACGTGATTAGACGACATCCAACGCAACATCATCATCTCTTCACCGACAGGCATGTATGCCGTGCCAAGATGACAGGCTGTTTGGTTTATTGCTAACGATGACGGTAGCCGTAAATAAAAAGAAGATAAAGCCTATCAACCATTCAATTGATATGACGGTGACTAACTCACAAGAAAGACAGAGAATTAATGAGATGGCAGAGGGAGATAAGCGCCTATTATTCAAAAGGGTATTTTTCTACTCTTCTCCTCTCACAGTCTTCTTGAACATGGCAGCGTTTTATATATTTTTTTGCCATGGTTTTTTTTCTCTCTCTCTCTCTCTCGCGACTCCCTTTTGTATTAAAAAATATGTTGAGATTTGGATGATGTTGACTGGGAGACAAATGCAGAAATTTTTCAAAAACTAAAGGAACTGAAAAAAAGGTGCAATGTGTCTAAATCGGTTCTGGTATTTGCACCCGTCGTCGTCATTATAATATCAAACAAGAAGGTTTGAAGAAAAAACGTCTAAGATTTTCTTTATAGTGTTAGTGTTCATTGCTTGTGTTTTGCTATTTCCTTCGCCGCGAAATGGTTGAGGGTGTACCTGATTTTGATTTATATTTTCAGATATTTTTTTTTATTTTCTGAATTAACAACCAATGTAAAATATAACTTATGATGCTGGTTAGATGCACACGTAATGGAGCTGGTGCATTGCATAAAAATATGTTTTTTTTTCTATTTTGTTGAATATTAGTAAAAAGAAGGGTGAATGCTCTTTTCGGAGCAAGTTGACAAACTTGAAGAAGGAAAATAATGCATACTGTGTAAATACATTATACTTCCCTGATTTACGTTTCACGTTTTATTACTCTTGATTTTTTATCTTGATAATGATGACGGCGACGATGATGTCTATCGCTCTCTTCATTTCATTCTGCGAATGAGAGAAGCACCAACAACCCCGCAAAAAAAAGTTTGCAGCCAGGCGTTTGCTTGTTTTTTTAAAGTAGTACAACATTCGTAAGTAATAAAATCATCTGAGATGATCAAACTGTGACTGGCTGCAAGAGGAAAATCTGAAGGAAGGAAAACTGCACGCATATAAGTTTAGTTCCTGGTCGGCTCAACAAAATGGAGCTTTTAAAGGGAGCAAGCTAGATAGATGGCTTCTCTGCTCATATTTTTTTGCCAGTGTCATTTTTTATTGACATCATTAACGTTTCCTTAAATGTTGTGTTCATTTACTTTCCGTTTTTTTTTCTCTGAGCACAACTTCTCCTCCATCATTTTTATCACTACACCAAGCCTGTTTTGGTTTTGGAGCTGAATATTTATAAATGAGATGTATATTTTGATATCGTTGATGAACTAGTGTTCTTGTTGAACGAGGATGAAAATTATTATTCGAAAAATTAACTTGGTTATGCTTGGTTTTATGCATAAAAGAGAAAAATATTTAGAATACATTTTAATTTAAATAATGTGCACATGTCGATGCACCTTTCTTCCCTGAGCTTTAAACTATTTATGAGACTGAAAAAAGAAATTGCACAAAAAGTACGAATTATATCATCAGAAGATTAGCAAATCTGCATTTTGTTTTAAAAAAAAGGACCATTTATTTGATGATGAAAGAGTGGATGTCATTTGTAACGTGTTAATCTCGTTACCGCACATACACAAAACTTACTTACCCACAGTGCCAAATATTGAGGAAAGAAAATACGTTCCTGAAGAGGATCTTGTGGACAGTTGAGAAAAAAATACATTTTATGCTTCCTCCACCACTGAGCCAAATAAGCAGCTCTCAGACGTTTCCCATACAAAAACATCAACACAAACGACATCACTGTTATTACAAGGATGCACATATTTTCCCCAAACTTTTGTGCCATCAACCCTCTGAAAAATTCTCATGCAATAATCAACATTGATATATTGGGTGACGCTTAAACAGTTTCTTTTTTAAAAAAACCTACAACTGCCAGGAACGCATGACTACTTAGGAGTATCTTCTTCTCTGTCTGTCTCTCTCTCTTCCGTGATTATATATCAAGTACAGATGTAGTCAACTGGGTAGAGAAACTCTTGGATGTTCATATTGTGCATGCCTGCATAATTTTTATGAAACAGTTTTTAGGGTTGGGAACAGATATATTTATTAGACTGGCTAATTCCCAGCAGGTTTTTCACGGAGAGACAGTCAGCCAACTTATTTATTTTCCTCCATTAGTGCTATATTATTTGGAGAATATATATCTTGTTTCTGTTTAAGAAAAAAAAGCTTCCTTTGAAATGAGCAGAGTACAGATGCATGCTTACATACACATTATATAAAAATTTGGATGTGTGCATATACGTCATAATTTGATTTGCAGGAGAGAAGGAATGAATACATGATATTATTTTGTTTCTCTGGCGGTTCCATAACGTTTTCATTAGGTGCGTGTGCGGTATCTCTCTTGTCTCATAAAAATAATAATGTTCATCTAATGAGTGGTACTCTCCGCTGACACTCTCCATCATCATCACCATCACCAACCTTCACTCTGCTTTCTGCTCCTTTTCAGCTGACCTACAACTTAATGATGATAATGGTAATAATGATGATGATGATGTTGTTGATGGTGATATGTGTATGTGTGTGTGATGGGATGTTCAGTTCACTCACTCACAGTCACTCAGATAAAGGAAATCATAAATTTCTAAATTTTTGCTTCCGAAAAGCGTGAAAAAGTCATTTTTCATTCAGGTAATGTACCTCAAGCACACTAAAAAAATGTTTTTTTTCTTCCTTGGTTATGGCTCTCTCTCGAAAAAAAAGTATTTTTTTTACTTGACGTTCGCTGGATTTCTCATAGTTAACGTGGTTAAATAAGTTGTTTCCTTCTAACTACTCAACTCATTCTATCATTTAGGATTTTTCATCATCTTCTTCAGCTAAGCCTCCTTGCGCTCCAATGTGGAGTGCGGAGGGAAAAAATAAATCCACCTTGTCGAAAGGGACTATTTTTCACGTTGTTAAGTAATCAAGTAACGTTTAAATTCTCTCCCTTTTTTTGAAGCTCACAGTGATATTGTGGGGAAATTAATGTCTCCATTTTATCACGAAGAAGGACTCATTATCTTTTTTTATAGGTTGCAACTTACTTAAAAAGCATTACAATATTTTTGTTAAGGTAAATGATCGAATGTGGTAGTTGCGAACAGGAGTGTAATATTTTTTTAGAAGGTAAAAATGGCAGGAGTTAGGATTGTGCCTAATGATGACGCTAATTGTGTCATATTAACTTTTGGAAGAGATTGCAGCCAAGATCCTTCTGGTGTAAAAAAAGGGACTGTAAAAACAAACCTAATGCGTTTGTGAATGTACCTGAAATTGTGTTTATTTGGCAAAACGTTTTATTCTTGCAGTTTTACTTACTTAAATTTTCTTGGTTGCCAGCCCTGTTCAGCCCATTTATCATGAGTTTAAACTGCAAAAATAACAACTGCGAAAAGAGATGCTTCTCGAGACGCTTGAAACAGCTTGCAACAAAATGAGTACTAGACTAGTAGACTCATCGAGAAACCTCAGCCATGTACGTACTTACTCCAAATGCTCCGTATTATGCAAAACTTAAAATGGATAGGAAAATGAGCATCTTTTAGAGTTTAGTAATGCTTCCCAAACGCATGAAGCAAAAATTGTGGTGACAAAAACCGAAGTGAGCACTTCTCGGAGAGAAAAAAAAACGAATAAAACGTAAAGTATTTACTGTGATACAGAGAGTCCGTTTTTTTCTGTGCACGTTCGTTCGCTCCAAAAAAAAGTATTCTTTATACCTAGCTATGCCACAAAACCGTCGACTGAGAAAGGCACACTGTTAGTATTACCAAAACCAAACACGGGATTTCATCATGATCGTAGTGCACACTCTCAGCAGCTAATTTACCATAATTTACCGAAATCTAGCGATTTGTAACCCAAGTAGGACCATTTAGCCATGACAAGTATGGAAAGGGGCAGAGCAATAATTTTTAAAATAGCTTGTCGCCTTTTTCACGTTCTCTTTTTTTGCATAGAAGTTTGGTAGGGCATACATATTATGCTTAACTTACGCCTATTTATTTGAATGAGTTAAAATATATGGGAAGTTCTCGCTGGAGCAATCCCGTCTCGCTTCTCGAATGGCTATTATATCTATTTTTCGGAACGGCTCCGAGGAGAGGGATTATAGAGCATTTATTGAAGATCATCATGATAATGTGTGGTGTTGGTGAGAGATCCATGTATGTGGCGTGTCCCCATTGAGCCCCGACTGTGTGTATATATTTTACTTCTTCAAAAACTGTGCTCTTTTGCACTTTCAGGATCATTATCATAATCATTGTATTCTCTCATTGAAAAATAGTCAGGGTGACAATAACAATGGTGACCTATGTGACTTTTTGGTATTGTTACGGTTCCTTCCTCTCCTGCCTTCTCTCATTCAACAAAAATGTTAAAGGTGCTTGTACAAATTTTTTTTCTCTCTCAGTCGATTTCATTCACTGAATACAAAAATTATTCCTTTGCATTTCTCCTCGTGCAGAAAAGTTTTCTAATTTTCTTTATGATTACACTGTGGATAATGTGAAGTGACGAAGAGGCATGGGCCATAACAATCATTATTACCATTATTACGGTTTTTGGTACCCTCGTCAGCTCATTTTTGGATCATTTCCCATATGTCCCTCTGGCAGAAACTTTTTTTTTGGAATATATCACATAACTATTATAATAATAGCGGATAACCCCAGAATTGAAAAAAAAATTGTAGGGACCGTGTCAACTCACATAATCATTTTGCCATTGATCATATAATATGATCATTATCGGTGTCCCCACGTCATACTTGAGAGAGGCAGAAAGCAACCCAACCACTTTATAATTAACTCCAGAAAAACATATTTCCTATTGACTATTTCTATTGCTCAAGGGAGAGAAAACTATGTATATTACCTTTTATATATTTTTTTTGGAGACCGGCTGGCAGCTACTGCATTTCACAATATCTCCTTTACAACTCTCAACCGCGACAAATTCAAAATTTCGGCCTTAATTGACTCACTCTCTTTGAAGTTTTTTTTTTCCTAGGTTCCAGTAGTGTCTAATCCCTTTTTCCAATTTGCATCGCCTCCTGACTACCACAAAACCAAGCTGTGAATGTTTTATAAAAACCTTTCATCTAAAATAAAACAATTTTCGAGGTGAAGTCAGTCAGTCAGTATCCACCGTGAAGGAACTGCCGACTATCCTCCTGAGGTTCTCGCAATAGAGATGTTAACAGAGAGCAAAACGGATGGAGAGAATTTTAAATGTCATCTGGACCATTTGGAAAAAGAAGGAGGTGGCATTCATCACTCTTGCTCATTCCGTTTTCATAATGCGACATGGTCGTAGAGCACACCTTTCTTCGAAGAATTTTGTGTGGTACATTAGTTTTTTACAAACATTTTTTTTTGGTGTTTTGATGTGACCTCTTTGGCCTTTCCATTCATAGTGCGGAGTTAATCTGAGCGACAATTATAAACTACTAAAAATCTGTTACATATTTATTAGTGCCCGTGCCGTAATGGTCACTTCGACTTGGCTGGAGCAAAAAAAAAAATTGAATGATTATGCACTTTATATTATGCAACTGCATGCCAGCTATTCACGATATCATTCCCGAGCTTGACGCAGGTCCATTGGTGCACTGGTCTAAAATGGAAGTATTTTATCGTCATGTTTATGCTCTAAAATAGTTTCAACACTTGATATGAATGAACTTGCAAACTTTGTATTATTTGGGCCGGCTTGAGACATAAATGTGCACCAAAGTTCCCAAATATGAAAACTTTTGCTGGTTGAAAGCTGAAATTGGAGGGAGGACTGAGTAGTAAAGCCAACTGTAACAATGCTCCAAAGGTCTATGAAAAGACGTTTTACATAAATATGCACGTGTGTGCTCGGGAAACTCAATCAAATATTCGCAGTTCTGAAGATCTTGGCATATACGTATTATGACATGCCTGTTCACAAAATGTGTGCTGTGATTCATGAATTTCCGTCGAACAAATTCACTCCACGTTTTTGTAACACAGAGCAAGCTAACATGTGACCAGGGTTCTCTTTTAAGGTACTCCAGATATTTGCGTAATAGGAAAGAATATAATAAAGTTGGTAGATTCAAGAAAGTGACTTACATACACTGGACACCTAATTTGCTTATTATGACTTACAATTGCTAATGCCCTTGGAAATGGAAAGTAGAAATTTTTGAAGAATCAAATGTAGTTGTAAGTTTTTCGTATGCAGCATTATCATTCATGAGTACATACAAAAATTTAGTATGTGAGGAACTCGTCCATGTCTAATTACTTATTTAAAAAAATTGTCTTTCAGAAAGTCTTACGAAACAAATTGATGAAACTTTATACTACGATAATGAAGATGATAACTTCCTTGAGTCAATAGAATTTAATCTAAATATTCACTAGCCATATTTTAAGCTATTTGTAATTAACTTAAGGCATGTATAACCCATTCAATATAAATAATTGTTCACACACTTTATTTCACAACTAATTTTGTAAATATATTACTTTGTCTTCAAAAGAATGTCTGTAGTGTAATAACCAGGAACCTGGAAACTATAAGACAATAAATTATTATTATTATTATTAGTACAAGACTTATTTGCACATTTCATGCAGGTCAAAGTTCAAAGTCGAATGGTATGCTCCTTCTTCGGATGTCTGAAGTTGCCAAAGAAGTCTGTAGTATTTAAATTAGATACGCTTTGTGAAAATTCGCAGCCATTTCTTCTCGACTGATGCATATATAAAGGGCAGCATATTGCGTGTCACATTCATTGCAATTTTGATTCCTGTTGAGGCCATTCTAGTGCCCGGGTTCTGCTGAGTGCACCCAAAATCAAACTTTACTAAAACTAAAACTAAAAAAAAACTAAAAGAGCAACTAGAAGTTGCTCTTTTATTTCGGAAATTTCATTTCAAGTTAACTTTATTTTCGAGCTGGAATCGGCAGTTTAGGGAACCTTCAGTGATTACTTCCTGTAAAGATAGAAAGAAACTGAGGTTCTTAGTGGATCAACTTTCACGAGGTCCGAAAATACATTTTTAGAATCATTTCTCAAATTTACAAGTCACATAATCCAACGAAAGCTACCGCAATTAAATAAATCAAGTTTATTAGTCTAATTTTTTCTGAAATGTGCAAACAAGGCAAACATTTTTTTACACAGATGATTCCTGAAAATATATTAGAAACTGGATGCCGCAACTCAGCACACATGTTGACTATTGACTGCAATGATCAGGATCATGATGACTTGTAGTTAAACAACAGTTTTTTTCGTAACTTGAATCGCTAAAAAAAGAAAAATCTTTGCAAGCTCTCATTGCCCCATGCATAGAAGAACCAGTAAGCTTCCTTGTATCCCATCCCATTTGACATGACATGACGTTTTAAAAAGGATTTTTTTATTATATTCAACTTCATTTTCTCTGTTTTCCACATAACTACACGTACAAAAGACAGAAAAAAACGACGCAGACGAGCTGTGGAAAAATAGTGACTTACCATGGTTTAATATGAAGAAACATGGAAAAATGTGCGAGGTAACAACTTGATTAGCTTCGTGTCCCAATACAACGAAACTTGCACCACAACACACAAAAGCGAAACATCATAAAGGCGTAAAAAGTATCATCATCATCGTCATCACTGAATGGGAAGAATAAAAAAAACGAAAGAAATGGTTTAATGAAATATATCTTTTTTCTTGGTTTTCTTACGTGTCTTCAGCAAACCTCTTAATCGCACCTTCTTCAAATTTAATCAAATAGCATCACCATCATCGTCGTCAGCCAGCATCACACTGCTTCAAAGAGATATTTACAAGTAGACGGAACCAAATTCCTTTTCTTCTTCTTCTGAACAAGACGAACATGATTGAAGAAATGAGAAAGAATGAAAGAAAAAAGAAAAGTTTTTTTTCTTCTTCTTCTGAAGATGAAATAAAATAAGGACAATGATGACTCCTTAGGTAACTCAAGAGCTTAAGAACGGCACGTAATTAAATGTAACTGAGCGAATGAAATCGGTTATTTAACCGTGGCCTTTTTTACTCCTCCTCTTGAGTCATCAGTGCCGTCGTTTTTCCTCTCTTTAGTTTAACGAGCACATCCTTTTGTTAATCACCTGAAAAAAATGATGATGAACAACATTGCTTCTCTTTTTATTTTCGTTATCGTGAAATATTATATGGTCGTAGTAGTGTACAATATGTGGTATCTGTAACCGAAAGCAATTATCATCGTCGTCATCATGATTACCTATCAGCACCTGCGTAGTTCACCGAGTCCAACATTTTGTTCACCAGATTAGTTTCTGTGTTTGTGGCTGGGCGGCACAATGACTTTGACATCTTAATTGATTGCTACATATTTTTTTTCCTTGTTGTGAACAAAGTGTCGTGTTAGAAAAGGAAAGGTACTTATAATCAGTAAATTTTTATAAGCAATGCTTCTCATGTCGATAACATGATATGCGACGAGAATATCTATACAAAAACTTTTAACTAAAGCTGTGCAAGCAAGACAGGACAGAATTTGTAATACAGTCTAATTATACCCCATTTTGATTGACTATGGTTGCATTTCTACATTCACGAATATCGTGAAAGAAAAAAATATTTATTGCCTTTCGTTTCGTCTTTGACGAGATGATTTAAATTTACTCGACTCCATGAAGTAGTCTTGCGTTTATTACAATTATTATTTGTATGTGTGTGGCAAAACGACTAGAAAAATAATTTATGAGTCAATCATTGTCAGTTGTAAAATAGATCATTCGTGATGACGACAGTTATTGTTGAAAAAAAAATTCTGTTACACATTTTGTGGCCAGATAGATCACCATCATTATTGCAGCTGTAAATCAAGCTTTATCTCGATACCATTATTACTGGTCTGACGTGTGTGCATGTGTACAGTATGTATATGTTCATTTGCATCGCAGCAATTTGTTCTCTCGGGACAACGACAATGTAACAGAACAAAAGTGACTTTAAATAATAGGCTTAACAAAACTTGTTCAGACGTCAGAAAAATCATAATGCTTCCACTCTGCAACACCCAAACTACTATGCACATAGTTGTTCAGCAAAGTTGTATTCTACTAAATATTTCGTTGAGCTATGTGTACGTACTACCTTCTCAGTGGAATTATTTTTTGGTGCCGCCGCTGCTGCTGCTCCTATTATGCGTGCGGTACTGTGCTCGGATGGTAATATGCTTGTGGTCGTCGTTTCTTTTTTGATAGGCAAATATTTTCACAATTACATTATCGTCCTCTTTACACTTCGTGAGTGCTGTTGTTGTGTGTTTCCGAAAGTTGATTGTCTTTACAAAAAAATATGAATGCGGTGGAGTTGAACAAGAATGGGACGACAAAAGGAAGCGGCTTTTTGGGGATTATTGTACCTACAGGCGAAGTTGTCAACAGTGGTCGTGTGGTAGGTAATACTTGAATGATTAATGTGACAACAATAAACAACTAGTTTTTTTGTCATTCATTTATTCACACTGTGATTACAGCTTGGCTGGGAAGAAAGTCCAATTAAAATACACGCTAAACGGGCGAGGCTTGTCTCAGCTTGCGCAGAAATGATAATTGAGACATTATTGACGCGAAAGAAAAGGTTGCCAATCTCGACTGACCCCAGGAATAGGACCACTTAATCATTCACTGACGTCCGCTAACATTCGCAAAGATGAATTAATTTTAATTGACAGCTTGAAGGAATTGCACACAAAACAAGGCAATCACTTTCTAAATAACTTAATTAAGCACAATATCTACGCGTTCTCATACTCAACGCTGGTACACAGATGTTCAACTTTTTTGTTATTACCTGACCGCCTGTAGATTATCCTTTTGTTGTTCATTGTCGTTGAACCCACTAACCGTGTCGTTTGAAAAGTGCTCGTGCGATTTTCTTCAAAGAAGATTACGTAACAACAACACAACAATACTTCCGAAAAAATACTGGGAAAACGCATGGCAATTGAATGCAGCAAATAAAATGGCCCATGAATAGTCCTTCAGTTCCTTTTTAAAAAAAAAATATTTCTTGTCGTGTCTCAATTTTCGTCTTTTATTTGGGGCAATTCAGGTATGAATCTGATAAAGCAAAAAAGAAGTCTCACAACAACATTTAAAAAAATATTTGCCTCTTCACATCATTCTCTGGTGAGGAGAAGTGAAGCCCTCATAAAACTATTTCTCCCTTCTACAATGTAATGTATGTATATTTTATCCTTTGTGATTCGGCAAATCGGTTGGATTTTATTCCGTCCATTATTATGCAACTCGCTCACAACATTCCCCATGAAACAAGGTATAATGCTAATATGGAAGTTGGCGGTGTTGCTGGTAGCATGTAACATTTACTAAAAGGAAAACGAAATTTAAAAAGTCATAGTTTATATGTATAACCAAGCGGACTACTACTACAATTCTACGACTATTGTTAAGTTTTTACAGACAGAACTTCACGGTTAATAGATTAGTGTTGTGAGTGGAAGCTTATTATTACATACTACTGAGAAGTGAATGAGTGAGCACAAAGAATGACAGTTAATTTTCTTTTCACATCTCCCATTTTCATTATTATGATATTTCCTCTGTTGCTGTTTCTCACTCACTCACTCCTGTCAGGGTTTAAGTTGACCTCCAGGAAAGAAAAAAAGGCCTACCGCATTTTTATATGATTCCATCTGTCGATTAGGAAAACCAACCTCCAAAGCTAGTTTAGCACGCCTAAAGTCTTCATTCTTTCATGCTCATGAGCTCCATTACGCTCACTCTTTCGCTACCAACCACTCATTTTATTCGTGTTGTTACGTCAGGAAAAAACTGTCTCGGGTAAAAAAAATGTTGTTTGGTGGTGGTGCTGATGTGCAACGCAGTGTGGTCTGCCGGACCTCTTTCACACCAGAAGGTACCCTATAATATATATTTTTGAAGAGGAATGTGTATTTTTTCTCAATCTTCATAATCGTGGTAATAATAACTTGCCACACATTATTACTAAATGGAATGAATGAATACCCAGAAGGAGCTTTTATTATTATTTTTTTTATCCTTTTGTGTGGCAAAATACCACACTTGGTTGTTTCACAAAAAATAGGGATGAAGTGCGAATGCTAACTTTTGTTCCTATGAAGATATCGTATACATGTTTTTGCTTGGCATTATCTGCAAAAAAATGGTTGCTCTATTATGCCATTATTTTGTTATTATTTCCTTTGTGAGTACGTTCAGGTGGTGATCCTCTTTCTAATACTTGAGTTATTCAATAGGTCTGATCTTCAGGATAAGAACAACATCATCGCCAACGACGAAATCGTCAAATGAGGGATTAGCTGTAAGCCGACACAGCTTGTCTTTCCTTTGTTGATGAGTTGAAACACGCTTTGGAAAATAAAAATTTGTTATAGGATCTACATGCCCAGTTACCTTTCCATGTTACAATGAACTCCCAACAATGCGCAGGATAACAATGTGAGCACTTCATTACTTTATTATGTGACGATGAGTGACTTCGGAAAAAAAGAGACTTTCTTCGTTGAGATCCATGCCAGAAGGAAAATATGACTTTTTGACTCAGCTTTATTTATCCTGGTATTTTTTCTGTGAGGGTGGCTGCAGTAGCAGAGTCTCTAATTCTGTTGTTATGAGTCAATTGTCACATTTATTTCCACCGAACCACATGATCAACTTCATAATAATGTTGTTCAACTCCATTAATCTATTATTGTGAGGAACAAGACTTGTCAACTGAGTGTATCAACTCGTGAGTTGTTTCTCAGATTCTCCTCCTACTTTACGAATATGGAAGGAGGTCGCACACTGAGACTCTATACTTGTGAAAATTCATGTACTCCGGGTGTTCTTTTAGCTCACTTATTTGTGCGATTGCACTGGGCTCATCTTTCTTCTTTTCCGTCTTTCAACACAAAAGTTACAAAAAGGGTTTATCAAAGCGCAAGTTCATAGAAGACAAAATATTTTTTCATGGAAAAAGGAGATGAGAGAGAGAGAGAGAGAGAGAGAGAGCTCGTGCTCACATTCGTACATCAGTGGTATTTGCATTTTATCTCCAAGTTCGGATACATGATATATTTCAAGAGGTCCTTGAAACAAATTTGTCACGCACACACACTTGAAGGGCTTACTATTTACTTATGACCTATCCTGTGTAATATCTGATATCAATAATCTATTCAGCTCAACTATAATTTATCGTCATTTCGCACCACAAGTGTAGATTTGTCCTTTTAGCTTTGGAGGGCTTTCAACTTATATATCTGCTGGAGTTTATCAGCACCACCAAACACTAACTTAATTGCTTAGCATATTTAGTATGCAAATCGTATTTATGTTAAATGGGCATGCTCCTTTTTCTGAGCTGCCTTCATCACACCTAAAATGAAAGTACAAAATGTACCTTTGTCAGACAATTGTGCGTTTAAATTTAAGTTAACCTGAACAAAGAAATATTGAACAAAATATTGCCAAAAAAATATTTCCTAATTGGCTCATATAATCTCAAAAAAGCCTACAAATAATTTATTTTCACAATGCTAGTGGCGGATGTGGTCGTGTGGACTCAGCTTCGCACTGAAATATAACAAGGGTAAATGTAAAAACCAAAAGTGGGGATATTTTTCTCCGAGGTTTTCCCGAAACAAGTTTCAATTGAGTAGATAACTATTATCATTATGATCATAATGGATGTTAGAATTACGTAAAAAATGTTCTAACAGACAATTGTCGAAAACTAGAATTGGAAGAATGATGATTACAATGACAGAAAAAAACGGTGAAAACATGTCTGTGTAGAAAGTTTCCCATGGGTTCGGAGGAATGTGTATCCAGAGACCAGAAAATTTGTTGCTTCCTTCTTCATTCTCTGCACATCCAGTATGCCTTCAGATAATAAAGAAGTGTATGCTTTGCAACACATTTTTGTCCATAAATTGAACCTTATGCTAAAAAACAGTTATACAAAAATCCGAACATCCTATAACAAGAGGGTGGATTAGCGAAGAAAAATCAACGCGATTTTTTGGGAGTGAAGAGTTGTCTGATCTGATACAATTTTTTTCTCCCTCCATATGATAGCCCGGTTTTATTGGTAATCACTTTGGATGATGATGAGGACATTATCTTTTCTCGCTCCTTTTTGGAACCGCCATAAATATTATGTATACGAGCGTAAGTTGTAAAAAGGCAAACAAAAAAACCGTTCTAAAATATTAATAATAATGGTAAATTATTAAATAGTAACAACACAATGACTGACTCATTTCATTTCTCAACTAACATATAATTTAGTTGTTATTTAGCTCTGTCTTCTAAAACTGATAATAACAAAAGAGCTACAACTACCACCAGATCTTTCGAAGAATTTCGTCGGTTGATTGTATTATTGATAAACCCAGAAAATAGTTTTGTTTTCAAGTAAAAACATGAATAACTATGTAGAATGACACCAGCAATGTCGATTCCAGAAGGGAAAAAGGAGCAGTTAACATGAAACATAATATGACTTTTCTTTTCACTATATAACATTAATAGTCAGTCAGCCGTCTTGTGATAAAGATACAACTTCTCGGGCATTATTGTTTTCTATTTACATCCTTAGAAAAAAAGGGATCACTTTTAATCTTTTTGTAACAAGGAACAATTATTCTTTGATATCCTCTTTCCTTCTCGTTCAACCACACCAGACGATAATTATGCACGTACGCAGAAGTTTAGGCTCGGTTTCTTTTCTCTTCGTACGACTACTATATCAGAAAAAATATATAATAACAAAAAACACCACCCAGGAGTTGAATTTTTAATCGAACAATTGGTAAAAAAATCTGATCTTTATTTATAAACATTGGTATCCTCAAAGTCACACAGCACACAAGTACACAAGGGCGTATTGAGGGGGGGGGGCAGCCAGGCACGTGCCTGCTCCTGGAAAATTAAACACTATAAGATTTTATACGCTTATAAATTTTGGCAATGTTAAAAATATAATTTCCTATTGACTTATACCCCGGTTCCTGCCCCTGATTTCGAGTCTGGGTACACCACTGAAGTACATTGTTTCATACTGAAAATATTCTTGATGACCAGTTTGGAGCAAAGTGTCTTTCTACAGTTTCTCGTACGGTACAAAAGTGTTAAGAGGTATGGGGTGGGGAATTGCAGAGAATAGGATGAAGTATGAAGGAAGTGGAGAAGAGCAAGAGTTTATCTTATGTAAGTGATTGAAGATGATTTTTTCTTGTTGTAGTATTAGTGTTTTATGTGAATGTTGCACTAATTGAGAAATAAATACTTGCAAGTCCATTAAAAAATGTTGAGGAAGGGTTACCCACTTACACCGCAGCTACATACTTCCCCTTCTGGTAGAAATAGATAGGCGCTTGCATACATCAGCTTCCTTCAGCTTCTGTTACAAAACAAAAAATGCATATTTTCAGTCATGTGTCTACGAAAACGAAATAAATAAAGAAAATAGAATAAACCGATACTGGATGAAAAGATGACTCGTGCAATGTAATTATGTTAAATGAAAGTGAAGATATAAATTTGTTTGGTGTTTGTGTTCAATATCTACAGCTAATCTTGGTGAATTTTTTAAAGTTTTCAAAACTTTCATACTCTAAAAGCGTCAATCCGATTTTTAGCCTTCTCGGCGGCTTTATCGATGGTTGTTTCGAAGTCTGTTACCACTTCATCCTCATTCAAAGGTTCAAGATTCATTGTTAGATCGTCTAATTCCAATTGGAATTTTTTTACTCCTAATTCCAATTGATCCTTATTCAGGACACCCGGCATGTTTCGAATTAGGAAATCCAAAGTTTTTCCCTGGTCTTCTTGGCTACATCCTTGGCTGAGGTGCTCATAGATAGCTACACCTGATTCATTTCCATGCAAGGTGCCGAGGAGACTAATTGCGGCCCCTTTCCTAACCTGCTTTGGAACCTTATTTATTTCGCAGTCTCCGGTCATGACCTTCGTGAGAACGTTACTGGTTAGAGTGACGTCATCTCCAGCATTAGTGCGAGGTGCCTGGGACGGGTATCCCTGTAAATTGTCCACCTCCTCTTTTCTAGCTTTTACCTTAAAACGCCCCATAGAAAACCGACTCTAAAAATACAAAAACCAAAAAAAGAAATTCTGTAAATTTCAAAATGTTCCATTTAAGAATACCTACCTAATGTAATCGTAATAATAACAATTTGAGTAAAAAACACTGACGACATGGTGATACCAAGTGTTTAGAGGTCATGGAAACACCATTAGACCAACTAATTACTTACGAAGAATGGAGTGAGCGGCAACATGCCTTCAACTTCTCCATGTTCTCAGGTGTATGATATGCTCTTCTTCCCTTTTTTATGCGAATGACTCACCGTAGTTACCCATTTCAAATACAAATGGTGTTAACTTATGTTTTGGAAGCAGTTTTAGTTTTTTTTGTGGTGTGGCAAAATGAAACATTTAAGTTCTTTTGTGCAGCCACAATTACTTTGCAAAAGGCTAAAAAAGTGTCTGTGTTGGTGTGCGCGTCGGGGGTTTATTTGAGGATCTTTGTTGCATTACGTTCATATATTTAGAAAGTGTGAAGTCAAAGTCAGCTTCAACGTGTGAATCCGAATAAATTCACTTTTACTTTTGATTTCAATTGTTAACATAGGTAACTTATACATATTATGTCAATGTGGCCTAGGAAGTCTTGAATTATTTTGTAAGCACTGAGCTTACTTTTTCTCCTACTCCTTTATCATGTTAATAAGGCCCCATTCACACATTTTATAAACTTTTAAGAAAGATATCTCCTGGCTGCTGGTCTGTCTGCACCTTCGGAGGAATAAAAAAGAGCTCTTTGAGCTAATCGGAGTCTGTGCACATTACCCCTTATCTCGTGTTCATTTAAACCCTTTTAACCTTTCTTCTCCACTCCTTCGCCTTTTTTTCACAAAAGGCTTCTTATCAGCTTGAGTGAGATTTTTGACGGATGATGTAATGAAGCCCTTTCTAAAGTGGGCAGAAAATCATATTTGTTGCTTAATATGACGTACAAACAGTCTTGATGGTGCTGACGAAAATGGCTGTTGAAAATGAAGAGTCTATTTTTAAAATGAAATTTGTTGATGACTCGTCAGTTTTTAAATTGTTGTGTATTTTAAAAATTGAATGAAAACCTGCTTCCTTACTACTTTATTTCAAAGTGAAGGCAGGTATTCCTTTTCTTCTTCTTACAAGAAGTTGAATTGTTAGGTATTTGTGGATTCGCTTTTAATGCGTTTTTAAGCATGTATCCGTACAAAACCTACAATCAAAATCTTGTATATCTTGTACTCAAGTGGTGCAACCACGTGATTTTACTTTTAATCTCATTTTAATTCTACGTTTGGTGTGGTAACTAGTGGTATGCATTTTACTATACGAATGAAATTTTGAAAAATACTTGATAGTTCATCGGCGGTTTGGTAGTTTAATTAATTTTTCGAACTAAAAATACTATGAAGTAATAACGGTGATCTTGCGCAGTATCAGTACATTTTGTGTTTAATAGGAACTGCCAAGACCGGATAATTGAACCGTCGCGTCATCTGAAACACTCCAGCAGAACGTTTCTCTAATTATCAATGAAGTACTGGAACTTGAAGTAAATTTCGTTACCACTACAGATATTACTGTGGTTCTTGTGTCTGCACATTGGTATGTGCATACGACNGGAACTTGAAGTAAATTTCGTTACCACTACAGATATTACTGTGGTTCTTGTGTCTGCACATTGGTATGTGCATACGACATAGTGGAATTCTTACGCTATTTGCCAAAGAGTTATTGAAAAGTAGATTTGAAAGGAGACGAAAATGACAATTGGGGCATGCTTTTTAAAGTAAAATTTCTTTAAGAATCCGTCTGAGGATAAACGAGGACGTCTCCATTCTAAGATTTAGGCATGCAGGTAGGTATTGTTTTATTAGTTTCGTAAAACTGAAAACAATTCCCGTGTTATCTTTATGAACCTCTAAAAATGTTTACATGAAACTATCCTTTTAAAGAGACAAATTGCTGGCATTTTCCCCCTTTGACGAACTCAAACTGTCGAAGACAACAGAAAAATTCTCAACTGGGTAAATGCACTTGTCTTCACACTTTTAGTATTGGTTGGGGTATAATTTGCCAAGTCAAAAATCGACAGTTATCAAGATCCCATTTTACATATTTTTGAGAAGTATAAAGGTCTAGTTTAAAGATGACGTGAATGTGGGAGGGACATGTTCATCTCAGTGTTTCTTTGCTTCGAACTAGCTAGTGTCGCAGCCTGATGACCCACACAGATTACTGAGATGTAGCAAGTTTAATTGGTAGTAGCGTTTCTACCAAATGTAATTTTTGAAATTTAAATTAGTTGGCTCAGTTGCACATTGTTTTCACTTGTGAAAGTTACTAAATTTTCTTGTTATAAAGAAAGAGGAGTGTCGGACGATGACTTACTTTGAATCCTTGCTTTTCGGCTTTAGAGTTCAATTCGTCCTTGTTGGAGGGAATTTTTATTATCGGTAGAGTGGTGGTCGAAGTGTGCATGTCAAATGTAAGGCACTTCTTATCGTCAATTCCTTCCGCCATTGTAGCTATGAATAAGGTATCAGAATTTTTTCACTCAATTAAAAATTACGCCAACCAAATTTTATCACACATGTGACACATGACCAACGAAAATATAATCTTAAGTAATTGGATAAACTTCTTTATGATCAGTAAAATGATTAAATCCGTTGTCCTGTTGCACAGGAGAAAAAAATTTAACCCCCAACTAAAATGAACTTTTTGATCGTATCTCAACTCCCGGTACCCTTTTTTCAGATTAATAGGATAAAAAAATTCAAATCACATCCCCATTTTAACTTTACAAATCCATTAGCACTGGAAAGAACTGAACCAGCACAACCTTCTCAAAAAAAATCATAAAAATAAGGGAAAAATTCTTTTCCAAGGGAAAAAATAACCTAACAGTTCCTTGTTGCAGTCCTTTCCTGTACATCCAGATCATTCATTGGTACATCACACAAGAAGGAAACTTGATCACATCATCATAAACAACATTATTTCATATTGCCACCAGCACAGTTGTTTGTGAGTGAACCAATATAACAACACTACGTCACTTTTCCCGTGAATAATTTTTTTCGCCTTACCCCTTTTTT